>JANHFT010007704.1:327267-338327 GCA_032467955.1 Pseudoxenodon macrops | reverse complement strand
CATCACGTTTGTTCATGCTATGGGGGTGTTTCTCTATTTCGATGGCTTCCATAATTATTCTCTTGTTGGAGTGTTCCATTTTGGCGATTGATTTGGTTCCTTCAAAATCAATTACGCACACTAATATATATATTCGTGATTGGTCTGGCACTGAGGGAACCGTAGTCATTGGCTGAGTAGGGAGAGTCCGATTAATTAAAAGTAGGATAGTGGCAAACAGGCAAGTGATGGAAAATATTCAGGATGAGCTTAATATTCAGTTAAGCTACTATAGAGGTATGTGCTGCATTCTGAGCACCAGTGGCTTCTTTGATGACTGGAAAATTTCAGAATTGCTGGGTTTTTGTTGTTGTTTGTTTACTTTAATAGAGGCCTAAAATTCATTATCCAAAGCCAGGTGAAAAATAATGGGTTAGATTCAGGGCTTCTGAAAAACAGAGTCCCCCCAGAAATGTGTGAAAAACAACAGATTGCACCGGCAAATGCTTCCATACCAAATCTTTCTCTCTCTCTCTCTCACCTCCCCCAGCATCCTTTTCCACCAACTAGTTTGCAGGCAGGAACATTTTGGAGGGAAGGAAGGGGTGTGGGTGTCCATGTGTGTTATGACTTTTGTGACGTGGGAGTCAGAGAATCTGCTGGCAACATATAATCATCTAGAGTTCTGTAAAGTCATTATTTATTTCGTTGTTTACACTGTTGTTTATAGAGCTTATAGAGTATTATCAGGATAAGAATAATATTGTCATTCTGAAACAAAATAAGAAGATAATAAGAAACTCTACACTCTGCCCAGATACAAGGAAGTCCAGCGCTTGCACAGTATTATAACATTGTTCTTATAGTTATGCCATCACCTAAGACAGTTTTTGGCAGGAGGGTATCTAGTTTAATGCTCTTAGGATGAAAAAACTCAACAATGCACCTGATATTTTGGTTTGTCTTCTTTTATAGCACCCCGGTCACACTACCTGGCAGACAGTGGTATGTGTTTCTCGATTTCCTGCCTCTTTTTGTTTTGTGTTCTTCAATCCATTTTACCTCTCTAATGGGGCTGGATTGGACTCGACGAGTTATGGGACTCTTTACCCATAATTTAGTGGTGATATTTATGGACTGATGTATGGCTTCTCATATGTGCATCCGTAATGTTCAAGAGTAGCGATGAAATGGCAACCCTACTACCGCATTAAACAGAGTGAAGTAGGCTACTGCTCTCAGGTTGAGATAAACCTAAGATAAACTACCTTAGGAGGCAGCTCTCATGGGATTATTATCTGCAATTTACTTCATTAATGTATGTTTAGAACTAATAGGAGTGGGTTTGTATGTTCTGAATAACTTCAGAATATCATGCCTTCAGTGAAATTATTCTGCCATTCTGGGGGGGTGTAGTTCTTTCAGAGAAAATGGTGAAATAAATAAGGAGTTAGTCAGACATAAGAAAGAACAAAATCAGATCCTTGCTCTGACTAGACAACCTTGGACTAGTCACCTTTTAATAGTCATACCAGCTAATGGTGAAGAAATGGGTAAAGAATTACATAGTCTATGGCATGCTTATTTGAAGAAAGGCAAGGCTTTAAAAAAAATCCATTCAGATAGTCCTTGACTTAAACACTAACAGAGCCTGAAATTTCTGTCATAAATCCAGGTACTCACATGAACAAGTGCATATTTTGGACATTTTTTGTTGCTGTCTTTAAGCAAATGCTGTGATCGTGAAGTGAATCTATGTATTCCTCTGGGTGTTTGTTTTTCTTTTTGCTGGAAACTGGCTGAAAAGGCCAGAAACCAGCAAAAAAAAACTGTAAATGTCTATCATCTGAGAGCAAAAGACTGCAACCAGCCCTAAAAGGGAGCTGGTTGCTAAGCGCCGTCATGTGACTGCAAGGGTATGTCCAACTATTGAACAGGGTTATAAGTAGCCTTTGGGTGATCCGTTGTAACTTTGAACAGTCACTAAGTGAACAGTTGTTAAGCAAGGACTACTTATGATAGCAATAATTATGCTATGGGTGGACATTCTTTCTGTTTCTTCTGATAATTAGTACCGTTCTGTAGCTAGCCACAAGAAAGATACTTTTCCTTCACTGGAGATATTAATTCTGACTTGCCCATTCTCTCTTTTTCCCTCAGATCCCCTCATTTCAAAATCTGCTTCTCTTCCTGCTTACAGAAGGAATGGGCTTCATAGGGTAAGACTAGTGGCCACAGATTTCAGCCCCAAGTGAAAGTATTTCCAATTATTTGTCTGAAAACTGCCATTTTAATAAAATTAACGTTTCCCTCCCCATCATGATCATTTCTCATTGTAAGAGTCAGGAGGTCTTTAAGCTAATGTTGGGAATCCTGACGGTGTCAGAAATGGGACTGATGTCCTTCCACAAGCATTATGCTGAGAGAGTATTGGGCAGTTGCTAAGAAACAGTTAGGGAGACTCCTGGTGAAGATATGAACATATTAGATTACGAGTGGGAGTTTGGGATTAGAAAACCACAGCCACTCCTGAATATATAAGAATAGCTGGTGCCTCTGAATGGCTTCTTTAACTAGAGTGGAAAGCATTTGTCCAGTGTATAAAGTTTCTGCTGGAGAAGCAGTTTCATGATCTAAGCTGAGGCCTATGCACTGTATTCCATAGAGCCTGCTTATGGCTTTGTAGCACAATCCATTGCTAAATGAGAGGAAAGTTTACATCATTGGAATAAATCCTGGATCAGATTCCCTCTCTCTTGTCAGAATGAGGAAGCTCTCTGATACAGCTGGGAGATGGAAGGGGTAAGGAAAGAGTTATATTGTGCCCAGCATCCCTTAACTTGGCCTGCTGCACAGACACTGTCCCATGAGTACTGTTGAAGTTAGGATCTTCACAAATCCAGCCTCTCTCTGTTAATGGAAACTTTAAGAAAAAAGTTCCACAAAGGGTACAATGTATTGGGATAACACTACTCATGAACTAATCTTATAACTTCGAAACTATTACAATTTTTAGCTAATGTGTAACCTATTTCAGAACCAAACAATCTCATTAAGGCTTGAGAATTATTGAAATGCTAATATATCTGACTTTGGACAATTAATAAGATGACACTTAAGATAAACTTCCTCAAAGGATTATTATGTGAATAACATTATACATTGTTATTGTGGACATTGTTTTGAATCAGACTGGCATACGAAACTGAATATAAACAAGCAAAAATGTTATTGGTTCCTAGAGAGAATATTCATATAAAGGCAAAATATCCCAAACTGATGCTTTAAGTCAACTTTTATTTCTACGATTAATGTGTTACTACCCTTCTGGCATATTTTCTCTAGAAAAAACTGATTTTGGAAAAGACATTTATTATTTGTTTCAAAGGTACTTTTTCAAAAGACTGGACTGTTTTGAGAAAGAAGACGACATTTCATTTCTAATCCACAAAGCTTCATTGGTTCTGGCCAAAACCGATAGCAAAATTATTTCTTCTTCTTCTTCTTCTTCCTCCTCCTCCTCCTCCTCCTCTTCCTCCTCCTCCTCCTCCTCCTCCTCCTCCTCCTCCTCTTCCTCTTCCTCTTCCTCTTCCTTTCTTTTTGAAAAAGTATCTTTGAGACAACTATGACACAGATGACTGAGAATCTTCACATACATGTTTATTCTTTCCTCTTAGCTCCTCCTCATCCTGCACTATTTCTCTGATTAATCTCCCCCTATCCTTCACTCTCATTGCCAGCACACACAAATGGCAGGAAAAGTTGATTAACACCTTTATTGAACCAAGCATTTTCATATATTTCTTGTTGGAAGCAGCTATAAAAGAATAGAAGAATTTTTAACTGGATTCTGTTCCTGTTCCATTTACTGACCATTCCTTCTTCCCTACTATAATTTTCTATGCAGCCTCCCAGCGCTGAACTGTTCCACTATGACAGCACAAATGCTGTCAACTGGGGAATGAGAGGTGAGTGGAATGACCTTAGGACAGAAATTTTTGGGGGGTGGGGGTGGGTGATTCATAGACTTGTTGACTGATAGGTTGGATTTTATCAATGTATTATGATGATGACTGCTTTTAAGCAGACTTTTAGATGGCATACCCATGTGCTAAATCAATACTGTGTTCTTGGGGCCTGTACCAGAATCTTAATTTGCATGTTCCCAGATTTTCTCATATTAGAATTTATACTGGGCTGAGATAGTGCTGTTAATATATTGGGGAAAATATTTCTGAAAAACTTTACAAATTTTTACAAAAGAGCAACATAATTGGCTGTGGTTATTACAAGTTAAATTGTGGTACCTGGTGAAATCAATCTTCAGTTCAGAGTCTGCCCAACAATTAATGGTGGGAAATATGACACTGATTAGATTCAAATGACATATGAAGCCCACATGTTGTTGGCTTCTGATATAAAGTTTTAAGATTTAATGTTAAGGGAAATTGTGATTAGTAGAAGCAAAAACACTCATCCTATTAATCTTTTGTGGATAGTAAATACAGTTGTAGTTGACACATATAGTGGCAGTTACAAGAGAAAGCACTTGTGACACTGAGGTCTATTAGCTTCTACTGTTTCAAAGATTGAATTGTTCATTCTTTAAATATAACCTTCTAATAAAATGCATCAGTCTTCTATCTCTGGAAAGCACATATGTGTTATATCAGTATATTCAAGCCCCCCAAATGATCCTTGGCTAAATAAGTTTAGAAAACAATGAACTAAACAAACCTATTCTACATGGCTAGAGAGTCCCATCCTCAAATTTAGCTTTACAATTGATGTCTTTTAGATTGTTTTAAAGGTTGTCTATAGTGCTACCTATTATGGTCAAGCAGGCCCAAATAATGCCTAAATTTGCAAATACCACAGTATCAATGGAGGAGGGTATTTTGTTTTGTTTAATTTTTAAGTAACAACAACAAGAGGGTTTGCAAATGCCAAAATGCCATTGTTGGGAAAAAAGGGACTAGCTGACTTATCTTTTTTTTTTGTCTCCCGCCCTCTCTCTGTCTTGTTTTTTTTTTCAGAATACAAGGTAACATGCTCTCAAGAACCTTATGAGATTTCTAGAATCATGGATGCTCTTTCTTTGGAAAGCAGGAAGCTGTCACTATATTAAATAGCAACCGAGAAAAACTGCATGAATAGCTGAGTTAAAAGAGAATCTGATCTTGTTCTGTTTTGCTTCTTTTGGTGCCTTGAGTAACATCTATTTGAATAAAGGCATCATCAATGCCTGTTTCTAAGTCAGGACCTTCTAAACCTTTTGCCACCATGATTCCCTTTAGTGTAGTCATAATGTACACCTCCCCTAAAAATCTAAATACCAGAATGTATTGGTATTTGCAATGATTATCTTTACTTCTAGTGATTGCAAAACGCAGGAAAAATGTAGGGAATCAGTATTCATTCTCTTTCTCCATAGCTAATTAATAGAAGATGAAAATAAGATATCCTACCAATATCCCAATTGCTGAGCTGTCATGGTGTAATAAAAATCACATTGTCACCATGTCACACAGAAAAAGGAATAAATTAGTAGCATCTCAACCCATATTTTTCAGTATGTGAAATTACTTAGTGTTTCCAAAACAAAGAATTCCAAAAGTTATAAAGGAAAACTATCTGAAGACCATTTCTTTAAAATGTAAAGAAAAATGCTGATTCCCTGTAAAGGTTTCCTGACCATCTTCCACTATCCCTCTGTGGCAATTAAAAAAAGTCAATTAAAAAAAAACACCTCTGAATTTGTAAAGGTTAAATGTTAAGCATGCTGACAATTTTGCAACCTTTCCAACAGAACACTGTGGTGAGGGTCATATGACACTACCAAATAGGATGCTAAATATCTATGAGCAGAACTTAAGGCTAGGTGCTAGAAAGCAGTATTAGACAAGCATTTTGCCCAAAGGGAAAATGGAATCCTTACAAGTTTTACAGAGTGCTGCATTTCAATAGGTAGGAAATACAAGCATTGCTGTGATTTCCAATAAACTGGAACAGACTCAAAAATTAATAAACTCACTTCCCAACATAGAAAATATTGTGAGATCAATCTGATCCAAGACTAAATCATAAAATGATGCAAAATGCTGGTGTGGAAGCTCCCAAACATATGATATACATTTTCTCAAAACTATGTTCAGCTGATTCTTATTTTTCTGATTATTTCATCCAGCATCATATTATTTTCTTTCCTTTCTGTTGTAGATATACCCTTATGAGTTGCTTTTGGTGACAACTAGGGGGAAAAATCGCTTGCCCAAAGATGCAGACAGAACTCGGTTAGAGGTAAGTCAAATCCAGCATCTGGAAACCTCCTTCAAGTACTTCTGGAACTTCTGAAACTGAATCTTCCCATTCCTTGGATTTTTGATGTCAACAAGATCCAAGAAAAGATCTACCATAAAAACATTATGTATAGACAGATGCTTTCAAATTCAGATCTGTGACTATGTAATATTACAGACAGACTATTAAAATACTGATAAATAGATTTCAGTTAAGTACAGGGTAACATAAGCACTTTTAATCATACATACCTAACATACATACCAGGGGTGGGTTCTAAACTTACCTTGCCGGCGGTTCGCTGCCTCCCGTGTCACGTGGGCGCGCCGTGCTCATGCGCATGTGCAGTTAAAAAAAAGCCCCCAAAAATAAAAATAAAAAAGGCCGAAAATAAGATGGCGACGCATGCACAGTGCCAGAAACTCAGTTTCTGCGCATGCACAAAAGAAAAAAAATCCGGGGGGGAAATTTAAAAACTTTTTTTTTAAAAAAGGCCGAAAACAGGATGGTGACGCATGCACAGTGCCGGAAACTCAGTTTCTGCGCATGCGCAGAAGAAGAAAAAATCCAGGGAATTTTTTTTTAAAAACAAACAAATTCCCCAAAAAAGATGTCGGCACCCATGGAGCAACAGAACCGGCTCCATGACGTCACCAGCGGCCTACTACCTACTCAGTAGAACCGGTCCAAACCGGTAGGAACTCACCTCTGATACATACCTATATTGAGCCTAACTATACAAGTAATCAAGGAGTGCACTGTTTCAGGGCCAATATTGCCAACAATATTGAGATTGTGACAATTTATAAATCTGATTGATTCATTAATTGATACATGATAGATTAGATAGACAGACAGACAGAAGTAATCAAGAAAGGGGAAAATACTGAACCCACTGCAAGCAAGAGAAACCACTTTTCTTCCTTCCCCTACATGTTAGATGCCAGCCTTAACAACCAAAAGATTCCCTACCTTTATATATGTGTACAAGATTACCAGGATGAGCCCGAGGGAGGGGTCAAATGCATCATCAGTCATAGGTCCCTGCATTCCCACAAGAAATCTAAGTCTAGCTCACCTTGAATGCCTTCTTAAATCCCACCAATTTCCCTCAAGTGTTAGTAGCTCAGATACTTGCAGAGAGTATCTCTGCAAGATACCTTGCAATAAATGTTTATAGTCATTTGAACTGCCTGAATCTCCTGATTTCTCTGGTGCTTGACAAAATGTTCTTTATAAATCAGTTTCTTTCCTCATTTGTGGAATACAAGGTGAATCATTTGTTCTTGCAACATATTTTTCCTGTCTGTAAGTAATTAAGACTCAGGTTGGTTTCAGATGGACCTTTTGATCTACAGTTTTATGGTCAATCGTGATAATTTCTCAGTGGATACATTTATATTTCTTTAATAATCAGCTTAGATTTGGTTGTCTTTTTGTCAATTTTGTTTTAAGTAAAGAAATGATAAGAAGTACTTTGAGAGAAAAACCTAAAACGGAAATACAAATAATCAAATATATGGATGTTTTTGACTGTTTCTGCTTCTAGAAGCTTTGGCTTATTTATCACCCATTTCTCCTCCATTCTATTCCTGGATACCAAAGTTGTGAGCACAAAAATTTGGATGTTACAGGAATGTTAATATTATAACAAGAGGGGAGGATACAATACCTTGAGTCTAGAAGTATTTTGTAGAGAAAGATAAAAATACATAAAGAGAAACACATGCAACCACACCAAATGTTTGGTTGCATGTCTGTAACTCTAGATGTCTTCATGGGAAATTGGAACAGGTAGGTGAGAATGGGCTGGAAGAGAGGCTAGGGTGAGTGACTTAGATCTCCAAATTCATCAAGGCCCACCTCTGGCATGAAAGTCCTTTCAATAAACCACCAAAATGAATTGTGTGAATAATTGTGCTGCAAACTCCAACAGATTACTATGAGAGAAGGGTCATGTCCGGGTGCAACCTCAAATGGAGAGCCTGAAGATACAGTGGTGTAAACTAAATGTTGCCTCAGAGCTTACATATCTTTCAAATCAGGTGCCTGTTGTCACACTTGTACATTACCCATAGTTGTATAACAACATACCTCCCTGTTCTCTTTCCAGCGCCATCTGTCCCCAGAGGAATTTTACCAGGTGTTTGGCATGACTATTGCTGAATTTGATCGCCTGGCATTGTGGAAAAGAAATGAGTTGAAGAAGCAGGCTCGGCTATTTTGAAAACAGTATATATAAAAACTATATAAATATCTCTATATAGAAGCTCTGTATAGTACAGAGTAGAATCTCTGGCTGTTCTCTTTGGAAGCCTGTAGAGTGAACCGAAGTCTCACAGATATTTTTATGCTCTTTGTTTCTTTTATTCTTTTTTTTAAGAGTAACTCTTATTTGGGAAACTTTTCAAGTGTGGGGAGGATGTGGGAACCTGTTTTATACTGAGCTGTTTCTTTTTCTTACATCAATGTTGAGAACCTTGGGCATTATCGTAGCTCACCTGTGAGCCTCTTAAAAGCAAGACTGGAGAGATAGGATGATGGAACTGGGGGCATGTTTTGATAGAGCCAATCATCCTTATACGCCTCCCTACCCCCACCCCATGACCTCAGACTATCTGAAGTATGCTGCTCAATCAGACCAAGGATTTATCTCAACCTGCCTTTTGTTTCTAACAGTAGCTCAACAAATATATTTTGCATTTTTCTATTATTTTCCTCACTATCTTAATCATCTCCAAGACGCTATGTATATATGTCCTTTTATACCAGCATGTTTAAATCTTGGTGTAAGATCTCACAACACACACGTGTGTATGTGTGTGATTTTGCACCAAGATTTAAACATACTGGTATAAATGGATGCAAATAAAACCAAAATCTATTCAGTCAGTATTATTTTTTTTCCAGCAGACATCCAAATGACTCTTGGAAATTAAAAAGATGGGCTTTAAAGTATGCTTTATGTTCCTCCCTGCAGCATCCAGCAATCAGATTGATTACCTCTATGTGTGGAGGCTTTATATAACTATTATTGAGAGCAACAATCTCTAAAACGGTTTTTCCATATATAAATATTAGCTTCCAAAATTGCTTTTTTCTCTCTCTGAGTTACAGTGGTATGCAGCTGTCTTCCATTCTTCTTCAGAGATCTGTAGAAAGCAGTGTACTGAAACACTTACTAAAATTTATTCTGGTTCAGCAGATACTCCTACATTCAGTTAGGTTTCTTGGAACAAAGAATTACCAGTATATGCTCACCCAGTGGTGAAATCCTACCGGTACACCCTGCTTCGAGTGAACCGGTAGCAGCCGTGGTGGGTGGTTTGGAGAACCGGTAGCACCGGCAGCACAAGGCTCTGCCCACCCACCCAAGTGCTGTAAATCCCAGGTGTTTTTACCCTCTGTGCATGCGTAAAGCCTTCTGCGCATGTGCAGAGTGTGAAAAATCATACCCAGCACACGGATTTCTGACACATGGCACACGGACTTCCAAACCGGTAGGGAAGGTAAGTAGATTTCACCACTGTGTTCACCTAAATATATAGGTACTTCAATAACATTTTGGATACCATTTACATTTTCACTGTTCTATATATAGCCTTCCCCAATCTAGTGGTCTCCAGCCATGCTGGACTAAAACTTCCAGAAGTCATACTGAACTATGGGCACCATTTTTGTAGAGACTAGTTTGGAGGTACAATCTGTGATATACACCCAATTATAAATTATCTTCCTTTCCATTATTTCAATTTCCTCTTCTATTGCTAGTCACTTTAAGCAGTCAATTAAAAAAAAACCACTGTTATGAAAGAGCTTAACCTTAGAAACTTAAGATCAAACTTTAAAAAGGGGGAGAAAAAATCACAGGGAATAACTGGCATCACTGTCCAATTCTCAAACAAAACAGTTCTATATCCTAATCAGTGGTTTGTTGAATTAATCACAATAGTGGAAAGCCATTAACCATAGTTTAGAAGATACAGTGACTTGATTCACATAATATGCTAAACTAAAATCCAACAAACTATACTATGGCTTAGCACATGATATGTGAACCTTGTCAGTGTTGTTCTTTAAATAAACTTTTCACTATGGTTGTTAGAAAAAGAATTAAGCTTTACCCAGGCAGATGTCATGTTCAAAGCATTATATCTAAACCTTTATGTGAGTTTTATATATGTTTTCTGAAAACAGCAGTCATATTGCCATAGGAATCAAACTTTAAACTTTCAAACATGTATAAAAACTGTTGGATTATAGGGAAAAAAGAGTTTGGAAAAGCCTTGGAACTTGAAATGTCTTGTTCATATTTAATTTAACTAATTTAATTGCATACAGTATGTCTGGCCTTTCATGGTTACTAGCCACATTTCTGATATTGTGTCAAATCAGTAGGATCAACTCCTAAATGAAGAAATGTTCATGGAATGTTTTGCTTTGGGAGATTGTATGTTTGTTCTTTCTTAAAAGAAAAAGAAATTTCTTACCTAATACACTGTTTGAACAAAATAATTGTGAGTTGTCTCATCTTGTTTTCCTATTGTTTCTTTCGCCTTTGAATGAATTGGATCCAAAGCTGAATCTATTATTTCCAATGAGGTGGGCAAATGCATTTCTCTCTATACTGTATGAACTGACAAAATTGCTCAGAGTTCCTGGAAAGGCAGCAGCTAAATTAATGTAACAAATACATTCTTCTTTTATATACCGTGTTTCCCCGAAAATAAGACAGGGTCTTATTTTCTTTTGATCCCCCAAATATGGCTGTGGTCTTATTA
>JANHFT010007704.1:295051-321908 GCA_032467955.1 Pseudoxenodon macrops | reverse complement strand
CTCTCTCTCTCTCTCTCTCTCTCTCTCTCTCTCTCTCTCTCTCTCTCTCTCTCGCTCTCTCGCTCTCTCGCTCTCTCGCTCTCTCTCTCAACTGGCATTCAATGGAATCTTAACTGTTCATGTCTGGAAATGCTATGTATATCTCCTCTATATACAGGGTGCACATTCCGACAATAGTCTGAGCAGCTGTGAGGACAGCCTTGATGGGTTCCTTGCTATGATATGTGACTATAAATAAACCTTCTTCTGCACTTGACCACCATTTAGGCTTCTGCTAAAACATGCAAACTTTTTGACTGGAAATGAGTTTCAGTTGAAAATAACATCATGATACAGTAGTGTAGCAGCTGTAGGGTCTTCAGGGCACTGGCACCATTTCCTCTTTCCTTCTTACATGGGTGGTACTAATATGATCTTTGGTTTGGTGTGATTGAAATCAGAGTGGAATAATACTGCAATCCTGGAAAAGCCAGCCTTGCTCTCTTTCCTTACGAAGGAAGACGGTATATAATGGCAAACTTCCTTTGCGCAACATGGAAATGCTGATGACTCTGGCCCTATTACCCACCTGGGAGCTGCCATCTGATTCTGTTCTGGCCCTTTATCCTGTTACACTGTTTATTGTTAAGGTAAGAGTGAAGATCCAGTGTCCTTCAGAGGTGGTGATTATTATTTCCATCATCTCTGTTCATAGCCCTTGCTGGTTGGGGCTGATGGTTTAAAATCCATCCCTGATCTCAAGGCTTGCTATTCAGAAGCTCAGAATAACAGTGTTGGAATTCAGTTTCTCGCCTCCATTTTTGCAACCCTCCTGAAATAGAAAACATTTCTGTTGCCTAGTAATAAGAACAGATAATAGAACGCTTACAAATATTTTACTTACCACCTTGATCCCGGTAGAGAAATGTCTTAAATACTGAAAATGTTCTGAAATATAATGAAATAGATCTGCAAGTGGCCAGGTGTATATATCTTGGTTATTGGCACAAACTGTTTATATATACACTGAATTACACATTGCTGTTATCATTAAATTACATTGTATTATAATTATAACTATCCTTTTCTATTAAAGTTCTAGGCAATTTATGTGACATGTCTTCCTTCTTCTTAATCCTGTAAATGAGACTGGGAAACAGTGACTTGGCCAAAGTAACTTAGCATGCTTCATTGGAGAGAAATATTAGTCTATGGTGATGGAAATCAGCCCACTTTACCTGATTTCATCTCATGAAAGTTTATACCTTTTAATAAAAAAAATGTTGGTCAGAAAGGTGCTGCCAGACTCCTGATTTTTAGCAGCTGTTGTGTTTGAGGGCAGATTAAACCTGCATTAGACAGTTCCCATGCAAAATCTTAAATACTACACTCTGCCAAATAAATGGTAATGCAGGTAGTTCCCAACTTCAGATCAGTCACTTAGCCAGTGTTCAAAGTTACAACAGATCTCCCTAGAGCTATTGATTTCTTTTCAAGGCAGGATTAAGCAGTCTTTTTTTTAAACACAAAGTCATTCTCTGACACTCTGAACCAGAGGTGGGTTTTAAATCTTCTTACTGCCGGTTCGCTCAGGGATGTGCTGCGGCCGCGCTCGCACTTTGCGTGCTGTGCGCGCATGCACAGTGCTTTTAAAAAGCCAAGATCCAAGGTGGTGACACCTATGATGCCACTGAAAGAACCAGCTCGGGAACGTGGCAGGCCTGGATTACTAACAGTTCTACCAAACTATGCTGGTAAATTACTAACAGTTCGGTAGAACCAGACCAAACTGTTAGGAACCCACCTCTGCTCTGAACAGGTTGCAAAATGGAGTTAGGTAGCCAAATCCTGGTCATTGTTTATCTAAAATTTCACTATGTTATTTAGAGTTGGGAGGTAGCAATGTCTTATATTTTCCTCCTCTTTGGAAGCACCGTTGTTGTTTTTTTGCAACTTGCAGCATCTAAAGTAGCATTGTTGTGAACTTTCTGTAGGCTGATGGTTCCAACAGCTCTTTAATACAGTCATGCCTTAAAAGAAGAAAAGGTTAGAACAAACCAATTTGTGTGTGTTCCTCTTGCCTTCTCTTTCCTCCTTTCCCTTGAAGAAGTAGTGTATGGATATTCAAGCCCAAATCTCTAAAATAAGTATTACATAGAAGTAAGAAACAGAAATCCTGGGTGAGCTACGAAAGGGCCTATCAAGAATAGGGCATCTCAACCCAAGGTGGTAGTCTCTAATCTTCTCTGCAAGACTTTTATTACTATGACAACCTCCTGTTGAAGAACCACTGTTTATAGACCCAGCTTTATTTAAACACTACAGAAATGCCTGTATTTTAGACTTCTTTGGCTTTTGCTTTAATTCTGTGGTAAGTTCAATGGCTCACACACTTAAAAGGAACAAGATTTATAATAAATTGCTATTGGCATCTGGACTGTTCTAAATAGGGGGATAATGTAAAATCTTGATATCCTTCCAAGACCTACCTACCTATCTTCCTTTGATGGAAGCCATGTGAGAGGAACAGAGAGTAATAAGTAATAGGGTAAGTTGAATTCTTTCCAAAGTGTGTAGAAGAATAGATTTCATGTATCCCTACAGATTCATGATTCCCCTGGCTATATAATTAAATGCCCAATTAATGGTGGTTGTGGGTATAAAAATATAGGTTAAATGTGACATTAGCCCAAATCTGGTCATTATATTCTCTTATGATCCAGCTTTCTTGAGATATTTTCAGTTAGATGCTGCTGCCAAGATATGTTATAGCTATCCTGTGTTTTAGTCTTAATAATTTACAGTTGTACAAGAAAATACAAGAAATGGGAGAAAACACACAACGGTTACAAATGAAAGGTGGTGTTGAAGTGATTGCATGATAAAAGCCTTCTCTGAAAGTATCAGAGTCATAAAGTCCAGACATGCTGTCTGTGGAGAGATTGAAACCACTTAGCAATCATTGTATTGATTCTTAGATTGAACTGCTATCTCACCTGATCTAACTTTATTTCCAAGATAAAAAAAAATTCTATGTCTGAATGCAGGTAAGGTATTTGACTACTAACATATATAGACTGTGGCAGGGAAAGGAAATATTTGCATAACCATTAGACTGGAGCAAAGGTCATGGTTAAAACTACTGGTATGTAAGTGGATTTTTGTCATGATCTTCCTCAGTTTCAAATGCTCCCTCCCAGAAGAAACTGGGAATCTGGTTGTAAATTGTATACAAATGTGCTTAATTACCAGTAGTTATCCATTCTTCATGGAAGCACGTCAGTGTCACTGAATGAGCTGAGCCTAAATCAGAACTGATAGAACAGTGATGGCTAACCTTTTTCTCCTTGCATGCCAAAAATTGCAGCGCACACGCGCTAGCGTGCACATACATGCCAGCACACAACAACCTCCCACGCACACTGCACTGTGCATGCCCCCCCCCATTGAACTGTTTTTCAACTTCCAGAGGGTTCAGGAGGCTTCCCTGAAGCCTCCAGTGGGTGAAAAACAGCCCAACAGGACTTCCATTTTTCCCGTTGGGCTGTTTTTTACCCTCCAGAGGCTTCAGGGAAGCTTCCTGAAGCCTCTGGAGGGTGAAAAATGACCGAAAATCAAGGCTGAAAATCAGCTGGCCAGCATGCACAAGCACGCTGGAACTGACAGGGCAACACCTCACGTACCCTCAGAAATGGCTCAGCGGGCCACCTGTGGCATGTGTGCCACAGGTTCACCATCACTGTGATAGAATAATCTGAAAGATCACTGTAAAGTACAAGTGCTTCTAGCAACTTAATTTTCTTTTAACTATGTGAAAACAAGTTACTGTGTCTGTGTAAAATGGGGGTGTCCTTTGCCTGAATGTCCTGCTGTTCCTAAATACATTTTACTTGCTCTTGGGAATATTCCATAATCTCCTTTCATTATAAAAATGTTTCGGATCAAACAATGAGTTATGTTGGAAGAAAATGGGCCCATAGTTACACTGGCTGGCTGACATGTTGATAACTTACTGTATTTCTATTCCCCACTGAACTTCTCCCGCTCTTGAATCCTTTGGTATGTACAAATAGTGGGAAAGAGGAGGACTGCACCTTTGCTTCAACATGCAAAGAAGAGTTGGAATGCTTCCAGACAAAACAAGAAAAGGTTGGTATTGAGGTCCCTGCTTTTGTCTAAGCTGCAGTCCTTTACTTAGAACCATTTATTTAGTGACACTTCAAAATTACAGTAGCACTGAAAAAAGTGGTTTGTGGCTGTTCTTCACACTTACTATTGTTGCAACGTCCTCATGGTCATGTGATCAAAATTTGGACGCTTGGCAACTGACATTTATTTATGATGGCTGCAGTGTCCTGATGTCACGTGATCACCTTTTGTGACCTTCTGACAAACAAAGTCAACGAGGAAGCCAGATTCACTTAACCAGGTTAACTGAATCTGTTAGCAAGTACAGTGATTCACTTAACAACTGTGGTAAAAAAGGTTAAATGAGGCAAAACTCACTTTTAACAACTGTCTCGCTTAGCAAAGGAAAGTTTGGGCTTCATTGTAATGGTAAGTTGAGAACTATTTTTATTCTCGGAGAAAAGAGTCCACAGAGAGAATTGTGGTGAGGGGAAGCTTTCATCGCTTGGTTGTTGAGCCGTGATGGCACAGTGGTTAGAGTGTAGTACTGCAGGTCACTTCTGCTGACTGCCAGCTGACTGCAATTTGGCAGTTCAAATCTCACTAGACTCAAGGTTGACTCAGCCTTCCATCCTTCTGAGGTGGGTAAAATGAGGAGCCAGATTGTTGGGAGCAATAGGCTGACTCTGTAAACCGCTTAGAGCTATAAAGCACTGCAAAGAGGTATATACGTCTAAGTGCTATTGCTATTGTGGATCTGCAGGGGCAGCTAGTTTGCAGATGGGAAGCAGAATTCTATATTAGATACATCTTCTTCCCCAAAGTGGTTTCTTCTGGATCATCTGTTCTCAACTGGTGCCAATATGGACTACTGGGGCTCTAGGATATTTCAAGGGGTGCACAGATCAAAAACATGTAACAGGGCCACTGGACATGCTGAGCTGGAACCCCACAAAAGCAAATTGTATTATATTGCTAGTACTATTTTGTTGATGCCAGAAAATGCACCAGTCACTGCCCCATGTTTGTACCCAAGAATGGTATCTGGACAGAGGGAACCACAGGAGAAAAAGTTAGGAGGAGTTCACAGCACAGAGAAATGCTGTTCTAAATGACACATCCACAAGCTCTTGTTGTTTTCCTTAGATTGATGAAAGCGGTGTTGAAGGGTAATTCTACAATCCCTCCCTCCCTGCCTGTTTTGTATTTGTATCATGGGATCACACAAACTTATAAAATGGGATAGATGTAATATTGCTATGAAAGCTCTGGATCTTGTGGATGCCTCTGAATGTACAGCACTGTTTTGTTTGTGATTCCTTTATAGATATACTGGTCAAAACAGACTTATCTGCTTCTGTTTTGGATGGTTGAAGTATAAGCCTCGAGCACTTTTATGAGGCCAGAGGCTGTCCAGAACCTTTTGATAGCATAATAAGAATTATGTATTTGGGTGTGTGTCCCTTATGATTCAACCCTTATGTGGCATGTTTTAAGTTCCAATTAAAAAGAATGCAGAACGAGAAAGCCTATGAAAAATACTGTTTTAAAATGCCCTACTGTACAGACAACTGCCAGTTAATTACAAAGCTGTGGGGGCTAATATCCACATTTGTGTAAGAGAGTCACAAGCAAATGTCTTTGTATTTACCTAACAGTAGTTGTATATATATATATATGTAAGTCTGGAGAAGTTACACAGCTGCAAAAAGAAAATTATTTCTCTTTAGCCATTTTCTTGATTTAATCTTTCCCAATGATTAACTTTGCAGTATATTTTAAGAGCATACCTCCTGACTTTACACATATGCAGGAGAAAACTGCTATGGTCAAGAATTAAGCAACTGATTCTGAAGGAAGATATATTCCTGTCCATTGTGCTGTCATTCTGACAAAATCTTGATGTTTAAATTGAAGGACAGTGTATGCCTTTAATTTATCACATATTAATCCCCCCCCCAGTTGCATATTCATTTTTGTTTTATCAGGAGCTGAGTAATGTCATGCAAAAGCAACCTTATAATTACTTGCTTGGGTTTAACATTTTGGACTATTAAGCTCATATGGAGCTGCCCAGCCCCAGAAGAAGGGTGACACTGTACTGGGTGGGAGGAATCCTGAATCATTCTTGATTAGTTGCCTAAAATCCACTATGGGAATTCCACCCTCTTGTAAAATGTAGCCAAATGCAAGGGTGTGTGTTATGAAATGAGAAGGGAAGGAATAAGATCACCCCTCAGCTGTTACTGAGAACAGCAAAAAGCTCTCCCCCACATTGTTGCAATGTTTTCCCTAGATATTATCCCACTGCACTAGTCAAGACCTCATTGCAATGACAACTCTTTACAATATATTCTCCCCACACACACACACACAAAATAGAGGGGATTTAAAGCCATTTCTCCCATATTTGTTTTTCTCTATATGGCTTTGAAAATTTGTATTGAGATGCAAACACAAGCACTATGGAAAAAAGGGAAGTGTTAAATGAAAATTGAAGTCATCTGAATGTTTATTCACATCAACTCAGAAAAGCTGTCTGTGCACTATTCTATTATGTAGATTTCAAGGCACCACAGAACTCTCTTTTTTTCTAAAGGTGATATGACAAATCTCCAAGAAATCTGAAATATTGCTATTTAACTTTTGTTCCTAATGCTATTTATATACTCAGGGGTATAGATATATGATGTATACCTACATTTCTGCCATGCAAATTCCATAAATCTAACCTTTTCTAATTCCATTATTCTTTTCTCCATGTTTTGCATTTTTCCAGGGATAGATTAACGGAGGGTAATCTGTAGTGCTACTCAAATTATATTTATGTGCAATATAACTTAAAATAATTGTGGGTTATATAGATAGTTGTTGTCTTATGACCATAATTGAGGCCAAAATTTCCATTGCTAAGCAAGACAGTTAAGTGAATTTTGCTCCATTATATGACATTTTTTACCACACTTGTTAAGTGAATCACTTCAATTGTTAAGTCAGTAACACAATTGTTAAGGGAATCTGGCTTTCCCATTGACTTTGCTTGTAAAAGGTGATCACATGACCTTGGAACACCGCAACTATCGTAAACACATGCCAATTACCAGGCATGTGAATTTTGATCATGTGACCACAGGGATGTTGTAATTGTTCTCAGTGTGAAAAACAGTCATAAGTCACTTTTTTTCAGTGCTGATGGAATCTCGAATGGTCACTGAACGAATGATTGTAAGTCAAGGACTACCTGTAGTAAATATAAGAGTAAGAAAATGTTTCCTTTATTATCAGCTGTGCCAAATAAGAACAAAATTGTGGAAATAAATCCACACTACTAAAGATCCAAAGTTTCACATGTGGGAGAGCTTTTAGCCAAGAATAGCATAGCTTTATGCTTACTCTGTAGCACTTATTTCATTGTCAAGTAGGCAAGCCCTGCTTATGCTTTCAATCCTTTATCTCTTTAGCTATAGATGCTGCTGATGTCAGCAAAGTCAATCAAAGGGGGGGAAAAGCAAAGTATCTTTTGGATCCTTCTTTCTATTTGCTGATAACCACAGGATTTAGTAATACAATAGAGAGACTTATCAGAACTTGTGTAACCTCGAATGAACAATTTTCAGAAAGAAAATGTAGTCTAATTGCACAGCTGGAATAGATGACAGGCAGAATTTCTTGTTTAGCTATTGCTGATACAGCACTGATGAACATTGTAATCATGCTTGCTTATAGTTATACCATTTTAAATTAGGGCTTGAATGTCTTCAAGAAATAAGTACTATTACCACGGATGTCTGCAGGGGAAAGTACAAGCAGCAGATGATGAAATGTGCACAGCTATCAGGATGTAAATACCATGACAGCCATCCCTTTGTCAGATATCAGACTGCAAATCCATGAGGCCATAATTTGCATGATGACATCCTTTGCATGCATTGTCCTTCTGATATCATCATGGTTTTCTGTGGTCCTCGCTGATAATTTCTATTTGAACTGTTGCATTCTTTCAAATATGATTTGGAGAACTGCTTCAGACATTGTACATGCCTGATAGCACCCCTATTCTGTCTACTAAGCAATTCCACCATTTTTAAACTTCATTAACCTGAGGAAAGGTGTGTCTGCTTTTAGGGCTATCCCCTTAAAGCAACCTCCTCATTTATGAGGCTTGTGTGGGAGCCAGAACAAAGAAAGACTGTTTTAATAAGTAGCAGGGAGGCGCTACTTATTAAAGCAGCACCTCCCTGCTTGATACCATGATATCTGAAATATCTCTTGCATATCATGTTTGAAAGTGTATAGACCTGGATCTCAAAAGTGTTTTGCCTTTTACTGGGGAATATAGCATGAGCATTTTTTGTCCAAACGGGTGGACGAGAAGAATGTTACTGTTACAATTTGCACTAATACTATGATTTCCACCTAATACCAGTGTCACTTTGCTAACTGGATTGAACTCATGAAACTGATGGATACAGAAATAAATTGCCCACTTATCCCTGAAGCTGAGTGATTTTTAGCCAGGTACAATATCTTTGCCCAACTTATCTCACAAGTAGCTCTTGGAATAATTCTTGGAAGAGAAGGAGACAAACATGTGTTTCATGCTGATTTCCTTGAAAGGAAATGCACAATAAATACACGAATATATTTTTGTGGTGTGGGAAGTCATATCATTAGATGCATCATGAATGATTCAGATCAGGGGTGGGTTCTAACTTACCTCGCCGCCGGTTCACTGCCTCCCGCATTGCGTGGGTGCACATCGTGCAGTAGAAAAAAGCCCCATTAAAAAAAAAAAGACTGAAAACAAGATGGCGACACATGCGCAGTGCCAGAAACTCGGCTTCTGCGCATGTGCAAAAGAAAAGAAATCCGAAAAAATTGAAAAAAAAAGTTTTTCAAAAACAAATTTTAAAAAAAGATGGCGGCTCCCACAGAGCAGAATGTCCCCAGCAGCCTACAACCTACTCGGTAGAACTGGACCGAACTGGTAGGAACCCACCTCTGATTCAGATAACTCTGATGTTTCAACTTTACCCTTGTCAATTTGCGTGCTCACACTATAGAAAAATAAAGTGAAATAATAGGAGGCAATGGTCTGTGTCATAAAAATAACTCTACATGATCAAAGCTTCTAGATTTTTACCTGGAAAACATTCCTCTAACTTTATTCACAAATTCAATGCCATTTGTCAGAGCTGTTGCTGAACCATGATATAACCTTCCTCACAATTGATAGGAAGTGCCTTAACAAGTAGTGGTATTCAGGTTGCACCTGACCCATCAGCAAGGGGCGGATATGACAGGCCCAGCCAGGAAACAGACTAAAACAGCTTCCCATCCTGTTCTCGGCTGATTTGAGAACCACCTAACACAATGCAGCTGGTAAATTTGGATGCTTCTTTACTTCTACCACAGTCTGTGAGACTAGGAAAAGTGTTTACTTACCACACAGCTGGTATGGGTAGACAGGTTTCCAGGCTGACGGCCTGTATAATATGAGGTTTCTCCACCTTGGTAGCTTTAATATATGTGGACTTCAACTCTCAGAATTCTCCAGACAGTTGGGAATTCTGGGAATTGAAGTCCATATATCCTAAAGCTGCCAAAGTGGAGAAACTGTGGATCATTTTATGAAAGACAATGACACAGCATTGCCAAGGAAAACCGTAGCACAAGCCTCATTCGTATTCCAAATTGCTCGGACAAAAAGGCTGTGGGGGATTTGTCATCCCCACATAACTGCTCTGCATGGAGACATAGGACTCCTGTTTTATATAACTATGTAGCCAATGGAAGCATATTAAGGTATTTGACAAAGAAAACACAGACATTTAATTTAAAGGTAACAACTTCTCCTGTAGGGTTACCTGTGTAGATAGACTTCAGAAAAACATATTTATGTAAAATTTAGAGCACTAGTGGCAGGGTTTCAGGAAAACTTTACTCAAACTTTACCAAGGCAGAATATTAAATTAATGGAGTCTTGCACCTCTTTGAAGCAAATCTATTTATGGATCTTTAGTTTTGAAATAGCCGTTGTCCTTGCCTCCATTGCATTTGGCCATGGTAACTGGGATGTCATCAGCCCCATTACAGCTAAAGAAACCAGGGTGAGGAAAGCATTACATTTATACAGGATGTTTATGTCATCTTTCCTCCATGATCTATCTTGGCCTGCACAATGCCAAGGGATGTCCTGGAAAAGCCCTGTTTGCATGATGCTTGGTATAGGAAATGTCCTCCCCTGCCTAAAAGGGCCTTTATTTCCTGTTTGAAGGTACAGAGAAATCTGTCACTTTATATATGAAGGTTTAACTGCTTTACCCTATACACCCAGACCCACAGAAAAACAGTCTTATTCTGATTAATGACAGTGGGATTCTGATTGTTGATGGTCCCATTTATTTTTTGTTCTTGTATTTTCATTTTATGAAGCAAGAAGTGCTTATAAAAAAAAACCACTTCATTTTTAAAAATTGGTTGGGTTGGATATTGCTTGGGGAGCATAATTTAGCTGGAATGCAGGATAATTTATTTAACAACAACAACAAAACATCCTCCTTTGGAGATTAGGGGCAGGGCAGTGTTTTACTCTGTCCAACAGAAGTTGTATTTGAGTACTTTTCCTTGCCAACAGAAAACTTACTGTTACTCACAGGACTCAAAGCTTACCCTTTCTGTATTGTTTAATTGAATGTTCAAGATCGGATGATAGAAGATCATGGATCTTTAGGAGAGTAATATCCAAGACATAGGTTCCATAAACTAGTGCAACAGCAAGATATTTTTGTTTTTAACCTCTTTCTTTCTTCTATCTTGCATTTGTTGGCCTTGTTTTAATAGCAGCCACTGTTGCCACTAGAAGGATCTGGTTTTTGTAACATAATATACAAATGCAAGACAGCCTTTCCACATTCCTGGGGCTTTAACTCCTTTTTAAACTCTTATCAACTTTTCACCAATGTTTTCACTGCTTTTGATAATAAACTCTTTCTTATAGGGGTGGAATTCTAGGAAAAGTGCTGCCTACACTCCCAAGTTATCATTGCTTCAAGGCTGGAAATAACCAAGCCTCAACATGCCTGTGGTTTAACATTCTGAATCAAAGCAGTTAAAAATATTAGAATGTGGAGAAGATGGTCCTGATACTGCAACATTAGCCATGTCTCCCGAGAAGTAAGGACACAGTTAGAAATAAGGGTTCAAGGAGACTTGCTCCCAGGTAATTGAATAGAGGATTAGAGGTTTACTGGACAATGCAAAAAAGTAACCGGATTTGACTACCAGCACTTGGGAAGTCACTGCAAATTAGCTAGGCCCAGAATGTCAAAGCTTAGCTTGAAGCTTCTACTCCACAGGGACTGAGTGACGTTTTAAGCCATCAATTTGGGAATAGCATTAACATAAATAAAACCCTAAAATGAACTAAATCCTAGAATTGGGTGGAGCTGTTCATTTAGATGCCCTGAGGAAGCATCAGCTACAGCAGGATTTCCTGGTATTGCATCCAAGTTCTTTCAGTTCCTGTATCACTGTAGTGGAAAGAGCTTTTGTGTCTTGGGAGCTACTGGGTTTTACAGCTCTCAGCAACCCAAACTGAGTCTCCATTGCAGACATAGTTCTTGATACCCTAAAGACCAGTATCCTCCTATCTAAAGAAAACACTGAGCTTCAAGCTACACAGCTAATTTAAAGTTAATTAAATCTAGAATGCTAGTATATCCCTTCCCCCAAACAAACAAAATTAATTATTGAACTGCTCCAGAGCTTAGGTATAAATAGAGTTGTAGGCTTGACAAGAATCTGTACAGCTCAGGGAAAATATTTGACAGCAGAGGCACTAACTAGAAATGTAGATCACTCTTTTTGGTGTGAGGTAGAATATAACTTTGTGACAGAACCCAATTTGAATAACTACCCCATAGAATGACAAGTGTTTTATCACTTTCTGGCAAAGGTGTAGAGAACCCTGTTTATTTTAAACAAATAAAAGATAATATAATCTGTCCTCCATTTGCAGAGTTCAGAGAAATGATTGGCAAGCAGAATTAGGAATAAGATTTTGAAGCTCTCACTAAATTTGTTGTAAGTGCTGGTGTTCTTGAGGACAACTGTAGAATGAAGGAATTACCTGAGAATGTGGCCCCTTATGCCACAGTAGAAGTAGTTTCTGAGTAAACACATGTGTTATTGCGTTAAAAGTTAGGATCCTCATGATCAAAACCAGGTAAAATGTACGTGCACATGCTATTTGCATGGTGGATGGACTCAGACACAGGGACAATGGATGCAATGTTGTAAGGTTGGGGTAACATCATCAGGGAGACTACCTATTGGTAGCTAAGAGTAAAAAAAATGACTTTATGCCATATAATCACATGCTCCTTATTAGTATACTAGGTTTCTTTGCATCTGGATTTTAGCTTTCAAACACCTCTGCCTTTCCTCTATATCAGTCAAACTCTTGTGAAAAACATAGAGGGCTTTCCATGACAAATCAACTGATACTAGATTTCTGAAATACAAAATAATACCAACCGGCAAGTTATTTAAAATCTTCTGTCATCATGCAGAAGCACAGCGCTTTCTTCAACCTCCTCCTCAACTCGGAGAAAAACAATATTGAAGTTGCTTGTCCTCCTCTTAAAAGTGAACACTTATCTTGGTTGAGCTCTTCTTCGGTTGCTTCTCAGTCTGTCTGTTGGCCAGGGCTTCCCTAAATCCCTAAAAGTAAATAACTTTTATTCTTAAGATATTTACACTGTACCACTTCCCAAAAGCAAGGCTGCTCTGGGGCAGGAAATGTCATTCCCCTGAGCATCTTGGGGGAGCTTTAATTAGGAGGGAGATGGAAAACAAAACCAAAGAGGGGATGGCATTTCCCTCCCATCAGGGGTCTGTCCTTTGGCACTGACTTCTCTTTCAGTTCTGTGCCAAGAATCTGTTCTGGACTTCAGTCTCTAATCTCCCTCGTGTGCTCTTATCTTTGAGTCCATCTCCTGTCAACTGGAAGGGCATGGCTCCAAGCCTGCTGCTTTTCTCCATTCCATAGTGATTGTTTTAAAGAGGCCCACACCAGAGTTGGCTTTAAAAAAAAAGGCTGGTTTATTCTAAGTTGTGTATAATATTAACATTCTCTCCTTTGGTCTTAAAGTTTGTTTTTATACATTAGTCAGAGCTGACTGTTCCTTTAAAAGGATGTATTGGTTGGCCCTCTCTTCCCCCAAGCCCCTTGATTCTTCTTTTGTTATGCAAAATGTCAAGGAAAAGGCTAGAAGAGTTTGCTACAATGTATACATATCTTTCTATTTAAATTACACTGGTTGATGCTTCTCTAGTATCAGGTTTAAGGTGTTGGTACAGCCAGCTAACATTTGACCTCAAACCAGCTGTAGCCCTCCCAAAGCTTTGTTCCCCAGCATGGAACAAAATGTGTTAGCCCAGATTGCCAACTTCAGCTTTAAAAGATTTGGGAAACTGGGTATGTTTCAGAGGAATAGCCTGGATGAACCAAAGAGTACTGTTACTAGGATATCTACTTGTTCAGCAGTTGAGGCTTTCAAGTGGACCCAGTCTTGGGGCTTAGCTGCTTAGGGAAATGGATGAAAGTACATCTCCTTACAGCTGCTGTTATGAGTCTTCTGGTCTATGCTGTACCTTGTCTCTTTCAGTTCCTTAAGGTATATGGAAAATGCCTATTGAAGAGCTATGGTACTTTGTATGCACCAGTGTGCAGCTTAATACAATATAGCATCAGGAGTGGCACAGTTCCAATACAAACTAAATAGATACACTACTGCAGATACTTTCTAAAACTCTTAACTTTCTCAGTGGGGATTGGGATGGGATAGAAATCACATAGAGAGTAATTTTCTGCTTCTTTCCCAGTTAGACATCAGCTTTGGCACAGATCTGGTGGGAGGTGCCTATGTCATAGTTTTGCAATGCTATCTGGGACCAGTTTGAATATGATGGGCCTGAGAAAGTGGGCAGGGTCCTTATGACTGCAAGCTTGGCCAGTTACTCATTAAATCTATGCCCCCTTGTGGTTAGCTAACACTGCCTGGTAGAGGATATGTGGTTCTAGTGGTGGCAAATTCATCTTTGAGAGAGGAGGTTGTTCCTCCACATCTTAAAAGAGCCTTTGGTTTACCTCCTTCTCAAGAGACCATTGCTGGATCCACCTTACTGGGCAACTCCTGTCTAGTGTCCCCTTTTTAGAGGAGATTGTGGAAAAGCTGATTGCACAGCAGTTTTATTAGATCTTGGATTCCTTCCAGTCAGGTATCAGGTCAAACTTGAGATGGAAACTTTATTAGTTGTGCTTTTGGATAATCTCTGGTGGGAGTTGTGTGACTTGACTTGACCTCTCGGTGGCTTTCAGTACCATGGTACCAACCATGATATCCTTGTGGAATGAGTCCAAGGATTAGGAGTGGACACCAGAGTGTTGTGCTGGTTTTCTTCTTTCTTATGGGCCTGATGCCAATTGATGTTAATTGGGAGTAAGAAGTCTTACCATCTCCCTCTACTTTGTGGAGTGCCACAGGGTCAATGCTCTTTCCACTCTTGTCTAAATCTACATTCTTGGGATAAACACATGGTCTATCATCTGACAAAAAATAAACAAATAATTAATAATAAATAAATAAATAAAAATTAATAATTAAAAACAATAAATTAATTTTTTAAAAAAACAAAAAAAACTTTGATTAACCACTGTATCTTTTTCTACTGCCAGTTTTCAATGTTTCTACATGAAACTGCTACGGGAGATCATCTGTCAGCATGGAGTGAGGTATCATTAGTACAATAATAAAAATCAAATTATGTCTCTTTGTCCCTGGCAAATCAAGTGGTGATGTTGATGTCTTGTCTTGGTACCTGGGCCTGGATGGGAAACTAGGCTTCAACTGAACTTTGGCAAGACTGAGTGACTTTGGGTTTTAGGAACTTCTGTATCTGGGACTTTACCATCATTAGTACTAGATGGGGTGGCATTGCCTCAAACAGATCTGGTGGGCAATCTGGGAGTCCTGCTGGACTCACAAATCTTGGTCAAGGTTGGTCAGGTTGTGCAAGTTTGTGTCATGTGTGAGTTTGCCACAATGATTCCTGGATTGTGAGACTCCACTCATGGTCACCTCTTGAATGGATTATTGTAATAAACTGTACATGGTTCTACTCTTTGAAGAGTATCTGGAAGTTTCAAGTGGTACAAAATACAACAGCATGGGCAGGTTATGTGTGCCCCTGGAAGGATGCAAGTTACACCTCTCTCCGTGAGCTGCTTTGGTTACCAATTTCCGTTGGAGTCCAATTCAAGGTGCTGGTTTTGACCTTTAAATCCCTACATAGCATGGGGCCAAGTTATCTGAGCAACCACCTCTCCCCATTACATCTATCCTTTGGAACATCATTCTCCCTGAGGTGAGATCAGCCTGACCTTCTGACCTTCCACAAATCCCTTAAAACATGACTTTTCCAGCAAGTCTGGAGATCTACCAACAGGGAGCCTATGTGTTGGCTGCATCGTGTTTAATATTCTGCTGTGTTCCTATTCGTCACCTTGTTTTTTACTTATATATGTTTTAATTGTTTTGCGTATACTGTTTTAACCCTTGGTTTTATTGTATGCTGTCCAGTGTTACCTTGCATGAGAAGTGTGGCATTATACATTTGATACAAAATTAGTTTTGAACAAATTCAAACTGTACCCATAATGGTGGGGGGGAGTTTAAAAAATGGGGAATAGTTAGCTTTTAAAAATTGAAAGGTAAAGTTGAAGAAAATTGGGATGCAACAGGACTCTATTTAGATATAATGTGGAAGAAAAAAAATAAGCAAAAAAAAAAGGGAACCTTAATCAGTAGATGCCTTTTGATTAAAAGGGGCAACACATTTGTTTAGGCATCTTGGAGGCTGTATGGACAATAACCTATTGTTAATTGAGCAATAGTTTAGACTTGGTGTCTGACATAAAAAGACACATTATACAATTATTACGGCTGTCCAGAGAAATAGATTCAAAGGGTAAAGTGATTTGGAGCTCCATGGGCATACATACAAAACAACCGTTGGCACCCCCTTAAACCAACAGGTTCCCAGAAGGTACTCTATTCATATCCATAGTGCTGCTCCTGATCATTTGAATCGTTACTTCACTAGCTGGGTTTGCACAATACCCTAAGTCATAGTCTATCCAAACCCATTTTACCTTAGCATGCCAGTATGCAGTATGCTTGAATTTGCCAAAAAAATCAAAAAACCCTAAGTGGTAAGTATTCTTAACAGCTAGAAGCCTTTTAATACCATTGATTACTTCATGCTGGCTAACTAACTACAAAAATATTTTAAATATTTCTTTTTTAAGAAGTCCAATACTAACTTTCTTTCCCCTTTTTTTTCTTCTTTCTTTCTTTTTTTCTCTTCACAATTCCTTTCATCATATACAATGCTTAAGCAACAATTAAGCCATTAAATAGTCAGTAATATGGTTCATGCTGCTATCCTTCCACATAACTTGGTGGAATGAATCTAAATGATTTTGTGTGCAGACTTGGCTATTGAAGAAAGTGCATTTAGATATATTGGCTACCTGGGGTCCTGGATTGTTGTGAAGGTTCTTTCATGTTGTATCCATTGCACATTAGAATAATTGCATGTGAGAGGTTATAGATTCCCAGTGGTGAGGGAAAAGAGCATAAAACCTAGTTTCCAGGAACATTAAATGGTGCTGTTTCCTTTTAAACGGCTTTTGCAAAGCTTACTGGAACTTGATTATACAGATAATTTGTTGTAAACACAATTGCCCTTCATTTTTGCCTGCTTCAATCACTAGTATTTGCATCTCTCAGTTGCTGAAAGACTGTAAACGCCCCAGGTCAGAAACTGGATTCTCCATTCCACAAAGTAACATTCCCCTGATCTGATGACCTTCAGGTGGTAGCTAGGTACCATAACTTTATGATCTCTAGTTAGCAACTAGAGTCCATTTGATAGGCAAGGAATGTAAGAGAGACTGAAAGTAATGCTTTATTGACACTGTCAGATTGCCATACAAATGGTGTCTGAAATGAAAGCAAGGGACTACCCCTTTTCACACTCATATTCTGGAGTCAGCTAGATTGACACCTAGATTTTGGCTTAGTATTGGTCACAGAACAGTATCCACTATCACACTGAAGGCCATAGGCTAACCTAATGAGAGCAGACCAATTACTTGAACTCACCTTTGGCCTTTAGTTGGTTGCTCTCCTTTTTTTCTTCCAGGTTCTGGTTTCTGAAGCGCCAGTTTCTAAGGTACTCCAGCCTTGATGCATTTTCTGCTCTGAGTTTCTCAGAAGGAATAGAATAAAATTCACAATACTCTTTAGAAATTCCAAATCAAATACAAACCCCCAATTGAAGTTATCCTATTTTTCCTTTTTTACATGGCCCAACTTAAGGTCTTAATGTAGCCTTTTCCCCCCCAATGTACTAATCTTTCCACTCCATTTATTTACAGAATATTGTTTATAATTAGAGAGGACAAAAAATAAAATAAACAGTGTAAATCTAAATCCAATCTTATGGGTGGAATTGGTGAATTATTTCATTGGTAGCAGAAGGAGTATTCTATTTTGATGCAGAAAACACTCTTGGAAAATCATTAACTCTTCCATTAATGTTGCAGATTGAACATTTCACAATAGCTGCAAATTAGCTCTTTCAGAAACAAACTATATCTTAGCTAGATATGTCATCAGTTATGTCATCAGTCTGGCACAGCTTTATTTCTTTTTTGGGGGAGATCAAGCATGGGGTGATGGTGATCTTAAAATTGTGTTTATCTCAAATATACACATGTGAATTCTCATATACAGACATCTCTTGAAACACAGATTTAAACTATGGTAACTTTTGTTTACAAAGTACCGTTTTCTCCCACATTAGATAGAGAATAGCTTGCTGCTTCCTTGCTGGGACAGGACAGGCTCATATGATATCCGTACTTAAGATCACCATTCTAGGTCCTCTATAAACATAGATGGAGGTATGTAAGAATCTAATGGCTCGGAGTTATGGGTCTGAAGTCCAACAAAGCTGGAGGGCATCAGGTTTGAAAAGGTTGATCTAATAAACTGAGTAAGAGACACTCTGAAATTACGCAGCCTAGTAAATGTTTTAAGAAAACTGTTGTGATCATTTCACTTTCTCTGCCTTCTTTATCTTTCTCTAGATTCAGTAGAGAACTGGGCATTGCAAGGTAAATGTGAGTTCTCTTCCACCTCAGGCACAAAGTCAGATTGTGACCTTGGGCTGGATACTCTCTCAGGCAATGGCAAGTCTTCTGAAAAAGCTGCCTAAGTTAACATTGATTCGAAGACATGCCAAATAAATAAAATATATTTTAAAAGATATTTAGGACTATAGTTTTTCCATCCCTATTGAGAAGCTCTTTTAGTGTTATTCTAGACATACGGACACTCCTTTTCACAAGCAACTTCTGAATAACCATGAAGATACAAGCATGGTGCAAAATCAAATTCTGAGCACCAACTTAGCACTTCCTGAACCCCTGTGCTACTGTGGTAAAATTACAAAGCCCCTAATATGAGTGATTGGCTACCATATTTCTGTCCCACCCCAGTTACAGGATGTGATTAGAGCTGAATAAGAAATTAGGGCTGGACCAGAAGGCCAACCCTGACCAAACCCATGATTCTACAATTTAGGCTTTGTTTTTATTCTGAGCAATTGAACCAAGTATGCAGGAAGCATTTGTTTCTTTATTCTGTTTTTCTATATAATATTGTTGACAGCTGAATACTTCTATCCAGCAGTGGCAGTTCATGCATATCCCATTGTAAGGCCACCGGTCTTTTCTAATTTAACCAAGATTTTCAAAATTAGAACCCATATGCCAAATCAGAGTTCCTTGCATTTTCGGCAGTACAATGTGTACGGAATGGAATTTACCAATGAAACAGAATAACAAAGGCTTAAATAGACTCTAGACTTACTGCGGGGCATTGGGAAATATGATACCTGAGAATGCAAATATAAGCACATCTAGTCTAGCTTTCTTGGTTATGTTTTTTTTATCATCATTGTGGTTGAAGTCGGGGGAGGGAGGATAGCAGAGATGAACCTGTTCTTTTCTTGTGGGTTTAAAAAATGGGCAGGTATGTTCTTACATTTTCCTCTCCTATTGGGAAACAAGGTTATAAAAATAGAACACTTTGTGTTCTTTAGGTCTCTGTGGTATGTTTCAGTAGATGAGTACTAGCACTTAAAACAACATCTGGCAAAATTGTCTCCTGTGTTTCCCATTGCAATTGATATGTAGAAATAATGCTTTCAACAAATATGAAGACAGTCTAAAGATACAAAAACAGCTTAAATGAAAAGTCCTGGATTCCAGTTGTATGATTCTTGCAGTATAATAGATAGATCCAAAATTGAATTAGCACTACCAGTGTGTGATCCCTCTTCTTTAAAAAAAAGGGAGCAGAGCACTATATATTTCTTGGTTGTTTCTTTTTTGAACTTTTACAACTTGTTATGGATAACTCTTTTCTCTTTCCATAACCCATCACCTCATTATTTAAAATAATTTTATTCAAGTCAGTTTGAAATGTACAAATAAACCATTAAAAGGAAAAAATAGGAGTGTGTATGCTTTGGAAGTTATTTGCAAGAGTGTTTAGAAATACATGGCAGTACAAAAGAGTAGATCTTTAAAGTAGCTGCACGTTTTTTCAGGTTTTCATTCAAGCCTATAAAAGATGTAGTTACTTTAATGAGCTGACTCATATTGAAACACCTTTTCTGAATTTATTTAAAAGTACACAATAGCCTAGAAAAATGTTTAGCTAACAAAATGTGATATAGATGGTTGCTGCTTTATGGCTTATTGGAAAAACTTTCTAGTGACAACTTTTTTAAACAAATAAAAATAAAAATAACAAGAGACATTTGAAAAGCCTCATCTTGTCCATAAGTATCCATTTCCAGAGCAGTTTGCAAAACTACATCTTTACCTTTCAAATAAGATAATATCCATTCTTCCATATATGCTATGAAAGGTTTTCGGGTCTTTTTTTAAATAGTCCTCCTTGAAGTTAAACAATACATTCAGAAACTTAGTATACAGTGGTGGTAACCGCTCGTGTCATTTCCCACTGCCCACTCTGCTTTTTAAATAATCTGTTATTGTCTCTGCAAAATATGTACTACCTTGCACAGAATGCAAAACACCAAATTAAATGCATCTACAAAGTGACTAGGGAGCAAACAAACAAAGCTCCAAAATAGCAACGTCTGTAAAAACTGCTTGTCTCTGTTTATATCAATTTCACTGCCATCCTACAGAAGAAGGAAGTTAGTGCTACTCCTCAAAGCCATTGGCTATAAGATGAAAAATGACTCTCCATGTCAGTTGTTTGTATCTTTGCAAAGACAGAAAATTTCATCTGTGCCCCTTAGGCTACTTTAGATGTGAAATATAGGCTGATGCCTCTGCTGTTATGCAGAAACACCCTTTGTACTCCCCATTGAGCATATATTTCAAATGGGCTTAAGGGTAAACACAATATAGAATGTACTGTATACAGGTCAAACTATTTGTCTTTCTAGTTAGAATTTTCTACTGTAACTGATGGTTGCTGGTCTTGATTTTCTACCAAACTCTTGGAATACCTCAGGTTGAACTTGAAATTTTGACATTCACATTATGTTTTCTGCCACTGAGTTATTTCCCTGGTTATTTCATCAGTCATGTACAGTATTTATCACATCTCTGTTAGTTTTACTAGTTTTGGTTGTTTTTTGGGGAAACCCAACCAAAAACAGGGCCAATGAAAGTATGAATATGTCTTCAGTCTCAATGTTGCCTATCCAGATTCCTTTATTAGACCATCGATGAGCTTCCAAACCCTGGAATCTTTCCACTAAGGTTCAAAACAGGAATTTCAATTCTTTTTTCCCCCAAATCCTTTGCAATGCTTAGTAAATTCAAATGAAATTCCTGATTTTTCTTGTGGGGGTGCACTTTCCCCCAAATACCTCCTGATATGCAGTATTCAAACTGGGAGCATATCTATAAGTTTGCAAATTAGAATTTGTACCAGATATCTCAAACAATCAAGGCCACCCTTGCTTCTTCATATCTGACCAGTTGTTGAGTGTCTTTGCATCTTTCTGTAGGCTCATTGAGGCTATGGATAAATGACTATCTGTTATTGCCCCTTCCAAAATTCACATATATTCCTTGTAATTGGCCATATCCATTGATATAGATTGTCCAGCAATTTGTAAAAAAACATCCTGCCAGATTACTATTATGCATTGTTCTCTCAGTCTCCTCCATCCAACACACCTGGTTTAGGAAGATACTTAACCTGAAGTCAGGCCTCATTTTGCTTCACAATTCAGGCTGGCTTTGGAATGTAATGCATGTCTGGTGTCGTGGTGACCAAGGAGTCTTTCTAGGCTTTTCAATATATTTTTTGCTATGTCTACACAAACACTATAACATTGGAAGCTCTATATTTGCTTGGAGAAGATGTTTTCTCCTTCTTTTTTTCTGGATAGTGGTGATTGTGGTAGGAGTTTGATTGCTACTGTGTAATGTAAACTGAAAGACAATGTGACTAATAAGGATTTCCTCTAAGAAGAAGACAAGGCATCCTCAGTGAGAGCACAATCATGGCTGAATTTTCCTATATGTGTTGTGGATTTTAAACATCTAATCATCCTTTCCTCTTTGGTAGAACTAATGAGAGAGGAAAACATGGAAAATGGGACACCTATTGCATCATGAAAGCACTCATTTACACTCATGATCTTATCATAGTCTTTAGGAGCTGAAACAATTGTTTTTTTAAAGAAATGTTGATCCTTGATTGTGGAAGATTGTCTGCTTCATCTGTCTCCTCAAATTTGTGGTGTCTCTGTGTGAACAATCATGAATCATCTTTCTGTCATTAAAATAACCAAAATGAATGTGTTGTAAAAATTTGCTTACATGGTGAGCTGGCAAAGGACAAACCTAGTTTGAAATTTTTTTTTCTTATTTTATTGGAGCACAGTGTTTTCAGTATACACGTGTGCACTCTTTCCCTCTTTATTTCTCCTTTGCTCCAGCACTCTGTTGCTGGTATCTAACATTCATGTCGGAACATGGCAATTGGAAAGAATTCTATATTTAAGATTGTCATACCAGAATAGATCAAGTAAACATAGAATACAGGGGAGGCTTTATTGCCTGAACTGCACAAAGGGTGTGTCACTGTGTCAAACAAAAACACAAGAGAGCACACTAAATAAACTTGGGGTTTTATACTCTTAGGCTAACACTTTTCTGCTTAAGATCTGACCAAGAACAAAGTCAGAATAATAAGATAAGATCAAACAGTTTGTGTGTGCTCTGTTTTCCAAAGGAATGTTTTACTTTCTTTGAGATATTCAGGCTGCTTACAAGCGATCCCTACTTACGGTAATTCCTGAATCTTTTGCATGATTGAAGTCCTTTTAGATACTTATTTTTACAGTACAGAGAGACCAGTCAGTAGTCTGATCTGTCCTTTATGGGCACTATATTCTTACCCCTTACTTTTATTCCACCAGCAAAACAACTCTTTCTTGCACATATATAACCTGTATACAAAATATCTACTGTATATTAGGTTATATTTGAGTATTCATAATAAAGAAGGAGGGGTCTAGACTTCCTAGACATGTTATCCAGTAAATCAAGTTGGCTAGTTAGACATGACCACAGATATGTAAGAATTTCCACTCCCAGCCTGTATTTTATTTTTCTTCTCTTTTTAAAAATTACTGTTTTCATATTCATCTTTCAAGGCTACTTTTTCAGGCTTATCAGAAAATAGAACATTAATCATCCAGATCCTATAGAGATAAAAGCCTCAAGAGGCAGAGATCTTTTCTTGTTTTACAATGAGTTCATCATAATGGAATTTTTCATCTCTTTGTCTTTTAATCTGGGGTAAAAAATGATTCTTTGATCTTTGAGATTGATACATACATAGCACAGGTTCATTCTTCCTTGTGACAATACTGGAAGGTCAGCAGGTCTGGTTAATTTATTACATACTCTTATTTGTAAACTACCCATTTTAGGTATTTAATATTCTTGGCATTACAGTCAGAATACACAATTACTCAATTTCCCCCTCTTCCAAATTTAAGAGTTGAGGGGGGGAAGATGAGAAAAGTTTACAATCAAAATGTTTTGGGAAGGAACTCATATGCAAGTTCATGTTTCAGAAATAACAATGTGCAATCTGAAGTGTGTTTGAAACTACTCTTTGGATTGTTCACACATGTCCAGGGATGAGCTGCTTTCTTCCTGTCTTCAAGATGTGAGGACAGCCTGTTGTTTGGAAAAATGATGCAAACAATGTTCTTTCTGCTATGCCTCAAAATTAAGGCATGTGTCCTGTGGAAAAACAAAGAGAAAAACAGATTAGCTTCTTCTCTTTACTTGTTCCTTCTCTGCTTCTTTGGAGATTGTCACTGTCTATAAGGGAATTGCTAGGAAAGCTAAGAGGGCTGAATCCAGAACATTCCCATCCCCAGGCACTCCCACACCAAGGGGACAACTCCTCATTTTGTGAGAATAGATGAAAAAGTTGGATATGGACTCTGGGGATGAAGAAGTTGGGCCTTATGAAGAGCCAGGGGTTCCTCAATGAGAACTTGTCTTAGTAGCAGAAGCAACCAAATTGAAAATGCTCCCTAAGAAGTGAGAACATATGTAAGGCACAAACCAGTTTCCTCTCTTCTCCCACCATCTGCTCATTGCTTCACAGTAGCTTCTCTATCCCTCTTCATCCTTGCCCCTGTTCCTGATGTAGCTGCACTGATGTGTTACAGACCTTGGTTCTCATTCATCACTTTCCACACCCTCTGCCTTATCGCCTATATGTCATGTGCATGGATGGGTGTAGCAGCAGTGCTTATCTATAGAGATAGAGACCTCATGGAATATAGTGCATGTGGATGTACTATATCCACATATGTATGTATATATGTACTCTGGCCAGAGCCAGAATGAGAAAAGGAAAACTTTGGCTCTTCAGCAGGGCTCTGGGCAAAAGTCACAGGAGTGCTGTAGTTGGATAGGAACCAATATATGAAATCAACATTTCATTATGGTCATTGATCAAAGATCCCATATAAGAAAGCATAAAACATTACAAAATATTCAATAGTTTCACATGTAAGCAAGGTTACATTTGAAAATAGTCATTCTGTGCCATGAAGATGGACCTCTCATGTCACTAAGTAGCAAAGTCCTGCAGCAGACCTATTGAAGAAATGACTGCCCTTGCTGATGGTCTTCCTTCATATGAATCAGAATATAATAAGCTGCTTGTTGCTGTTGTTGAAGTTGTTGAAGTTGCTTTACTAACCGAGTAATTTTAAAAAGAGATTAGATCAAGAACAGTAGAATAGATTTAAATCTCGATTTGCTGAAGATGTTTACTGAGAGACTCTTTCAGTGTTCCGATATCTGAGGAGTTGCCACAAAGAAGAGGGAGTCAATCTATTCTCCAAAGTATCTGAGGGCAGGACAAGAAGCAATGGGTGAAAACTAATTAAAGAGAGAAGCAACCTAGAAATAAGAAGAAATTTCCTAGCCCTGGCAGTAAGAACAATTAATTAGTGGAACAACTTGCCTCCAGAAGTTGTTAATACTCCATCACTAATGTTTTTAAGAAGAGATTGAACAACTATTTGTCTGAAATGGTGTAGGGTTTCCTGCCTAAGCAAGGGGTTGGATTAGAAGACCCTTCCAACTCTGTTATTCTATTCTATTCCATTCCATTCCATTCCATTCCATTCCATTCTATTATTTATTAACTGTTCCTATGTCACAAGCTTGTTGCTGTGGGGATAAAATGAAGAGTGAACCCAGGTAAGTTGTCCTAAGTTGTATAAGAAAAGGTGAAGTAGAACATCAGCAAAGTCAAGCTTGAGTATGGGGGAGGAGAGGGTGATAGCAAAGAGAAATAAGATCAGAAGTAAAAATAAGTTTTCAAGTAGCATGTACAATCGTAATGATTTCTACATTAAAACAGTAAATGAAACCAATCAGTAACAGGAAACATCAGAAAAATCCAAATCCAAACAAAACACACATTTGTGTTCCTCTGTGCATCTTATAGTAAGGAAGTATCATTTGAAGATGAAATCATTGGATGCTACTACACATGAAATTACCAATTGTGGCCATTCTTGTTTGTAGTTTTATTTACAAATAAATTACATGTGCAATACAATAATTTTAACTAATCAATCATCTGCCACTATTTGATTTAAATAAAATTACTCTATTATCAGTATAATTCCATTACTTCATATTGGTGTTTTTAAAAAGCCTCCACAATTTATTCAACAAAAGTTCCTACTTGACATTAAAAGAAGTGTTATTTTAAAATTTCCTGTTAGAGTAAAACATGAGAGTCAATAAAAATATTAGAGCACCTAACTCATGGCTATCAAAATTCAGCTTTGTAAATAAAAATTATAACTACTTTTTGAATTAACATGGACTATAGGGCTCCAGTCTCTTTTGAGGCCTGTAATTCTTACAGGCATCATAGACACCACTGTGGACAAATAGACTAAGCTATGGGGTTTCATAAAAACATAGTGATATTAATTCTGAAAACACAATTCTTAAATAAGATCATTTTTAATTGTTTTTTCCTCTGTTGAAGTGACATCTTTGGAAAACCTTTGGGCCATATCTGGCTTTATGTTGTGTGTAAATAATTGAGTGGCCAATATACATCACAGAGTAGAAAGAAAATAATGGGCAAAAAACACAAAATATGGTCATAGAACTAGACTTTATCTTTTAAGAAGTTCTTAAATTGAAACACAGATTTCTAGAAAAAAATAATTTTGCATCAGACCTCTCTCTTTTTATTTGTTTGAAAGCAGGCAAAGTGATCCAAAATATATCAGAATTGTCCATTTCAAAAATTAACTATATTTTGCCTTTGGTTGAATAAATCTGCACATCTTAATGACTGGTTTCTTGCTTTTTTTCTCACCATTCCCACAAGTCTTATTTTGTGTGTGGTCATCACTACGCAGCCTACTCAACTAAACACAGGAGATAAGAACAATTGTGTAATTTCTATAGTTTTTTTCAATGTATGTTAGCAGACAATGGGCAATAAAATTGTTTTATTCAGCAAACCTGAGTTTCAGCCAACCTAGGAAAACCACAAGCACAAAGGAACAATTCTGGGAGAGTTATATTTCCCCTCGGTGGAGGATTTCCTAGAGGTTCTGGCCTTAATTCACATTCTTCCTTTCTCATTGAAAATATTTTATGAATGGAAAAGACCCAGAGGTCTATTGGAAAGAGAGAGAAACTGCCTAAAGTTCTTTAATGTTAGTTTATAAGTGTGATCATAGGGTTCAGTGTTCAAAGGTAGGCACTGAGACTAAAGTCCTAAAGAGCTAGAGCAGGGGTATCAAACTTGCGTCATCATGGCGTTGTTATGTGATGTATCGTGACTTCTTTCCCCTTCGCTAAACCGGGTGTGGGCGTGGCCCGCAAGTGATGCATCAGGCCCGTGGGCCACAAGAGTGACAGCCCAAGGTTAGAGAAATAGCTGAGAATACTTTGAAGGATTAATTTAAATCAAGGTATTGAGAGAGGTGGTGTTGTGGTCAGTTTCTTACAAATCTCTGTAAGAATTCTCCAGTGGTGGGCTGCTGT
>JANHFT010007704.1:260994-277252 GCA_032467955.1 Pseudoxenodon macrops | reverse complement strand
CTGACTTAGTCATGTTTGAAGTAGATCTATTTAAATAATTGGGAGGAGTTAGTGTGACTACATTTAAGAAAACTTTCTGGCATTAATATAGTGCCATAAATTTTTCTAATTCTTTGCTGTTTCTATGGGTCAGGCACACATGCACAGAAAAATGCAGCAAACAATATATATAATCTGTACTGTTTGCTGGGAGGCAAATTGCTGGGAGGCAGATATTTTTTTCTTGTTTTCCTCCCCAAAAGCTAGGTGCGTATACTTATACTCCGAAAAATACTTCGGAGCATCTTATACTCCGAAAAATATGGTAATTTCACCTTGTTTCCAACTGTTTGGTCTAAGGTCACACATGCATCCAGCATTACACTATGGGCCCTTAAACATATTTTATTACGCAACTGCTCTACATCATTCATAGAGTGATATTGGGGTAGGTTATCTACACTAATACCCTTGAATTTTCCCATTGTTTCTTTTATCTTTTTTCCTACCTGAGAAAAAACCATTAAGGTTAGAAAGCTAGATTGGGTATCTTCTGGTAGGTAGTTTAATGGGGTTCTCCCACGGCCATTGAAACTGTCTTATCCACACTGACGCTATAGACACAAGACCAGAAGGCAAATGGCTTGAACAAAAGCTTCTGAGCCTGAGGAATTTCTCTGCAGAAATTCCCCCATTTGGAAGGGATAGATAATAACAGTGCAACATTCAACCCCCATTTGAATGCTGCATTCTTTTTCTCATAGGTTTCTGGGGAGCCTCCTCCACCATTGCCCACGACTCCTCCTCCAGAAGATTATTATGAAGAAGCTCTGCCGTTGGGCCCAGGCAAAGCTCCTGAGTACATTATATCTCACAGTAAGCCTTAAAGCTATGGAAGGAAACAGCTGGTATTTTGGCACTCTCCTATCAGCTAGGAAAATAAAGGCTCCTCCCAGAGGTGTCTGGCAGCTGACAGGGTTATAATTGGTACCAGGGGCAGGCTTTCCTGTTCCTTTTCTGGGTTTCTTTTTCTTCCTCCCCCAGTTGGTCAGATGTCACAAGCAGTTGTTTGCTCAGACTTGCCTGGAAATGTATACTAAATCTTGAGTGACAAGAAAGGGAAGGGCCTGTCTGAGAACAATGTCGCTCTGTCTCTCCCGTGGCTTGTATGAGAGATTAGGGGAAGGCAGAGAAAAGGGCCCAGCACCTGTCCTTGTTCTTGTAATCACTGAGCCCTAGTGAAGCCACGTACAGGTCTAGCAACAAAAACAAGAACATTGTAAGATTTCCTGCTGATGCAGCTGACTAGTGTCATAAGTGTCATGAGAAACATGAGAGAGTAACAAGGATTCTGGAAAAACCCTCCTTTATTAAAGTCAAGAAGGAGAGGCTGTTTCAATGGGGGTTTGGCTCTGGGACTCAGCCCCATGGGAACTCTGAATGAATGTGAAGAACAACCAAAGTAAAGCAGATGAGATATTGAGGTTGTTTGAAGGCAGAGTACTGTATGTGCTTTCTACTACTGGTTGCAGTAAGGAAAAGAAGGTGAGAATAAGGCTCAGAAAGCAGAAAAGTGTTGGGTACAGATAATTATAACTCTATTTTACATTTCATTTGCTGTAGTTCCCTTTAGAGTATCCCTTTAGAGATGGGCAAGTAAACGTGAAAGAGGATTTGAAGTTATGACAGATAATTTATCAGTGAAATGGCTGGCATAGAAATTAAATAAAAAATTGTCTCAATTTATTGTTAGTCCTGACTTATTGATAATAAAAACTTGTCTATATCCTTCAGAGTTGACTTACAGTGCAACTCATACACCTCCTTGCAAGGTCTTTCTCACAGCTTCATTTGTACAATTTAAAATATTCCTTCTGCTTTCTGTACAGACAGCTCCAGTCCTCCCAATTCAATAGAGGATGGATACTATGAGGATGCAGATAGCAACTATCCTGTCACCAGAATAAATGGGGAGCAGAAAAACTCTTGTAAGTAGCACTGCAACTATATTTGTTGCGAACATCTGTTGGGGGAAGGCAATCACCTTGACTGAAGAAGACTCAGACAGTCAATACAATTTTATGGGAATATTATATTCTGATATCTTTTTTGTTGTTAATTTTTTACCATTAAGCTACTGTACAGTGGTGAAATCCAAATATGTTTACTACCGGTTCTGTGGGCGTGGCTTGGTGGGCGTGGTATGGCTTGGTGGGCGTGGCTTGGTGGGCATGACAGGGGAAGGATACTGCAAAATCCCCATTTCCACCCAACTCTGAGGCCAGCCAGAGGTGGTATTTGCCGGTTCTCTGAACTACTCAAAATTTCCGCTACTGGTTCTCCAGAACCTGTCAAAACCTGCTGGATTTCACCCCTTCTACTATAGCTTTAAGAAGAAAAGCCTCTTATTTCTGTTGTTTTATTCATAGCCATCTTGGATTTTAGGAAAGGACAAGTCTACAGCACCTCTGTATTTTCTTCCTTCTTGTCCTTCTACCCTTGAATTTCTCTCCTAGCTTCTCCATTGTTATTCCAATGCATCCTCGGTGTTATTGGATCTTTCTCCACCACTAAGGAGATTAAGTCTCTCACATGGAGTTCATTTGAAGTTGGCTATTACTAATCACATATATTCATTATTTAAAGTTTTTCCTTCCTCACAGTCCTGGAGATTTTGTTATGTACCTAGCACTTTTCTTAATCACCATTAGTAAATCAGCCTCTTATCACTGAATTATATCAGGATGTTCCCTTTGTCATTGTCTCTTCTTTGTCTGTATTGCCTTATTGATTTAAAGTTTGCCTGTGTTCCAAAAAGAAAGAAAACCTTGCACGGGGGAGATATGGCATGGTAAACAGAAATATCGCTGTGCTATGTTTCTCCCAATTCCAAAATTTAAAATCTAGTATCATTACTTTTTGCTGTGTTTGCAAATTTCATATAATAACAGTGCCATAATCCTCTTGTTTTGTTCTTTTTCCATTCATAGCTCTCCTTTCTATCCATCTAAGACAGTCCAGGTGGCTTAGCACACACATATTAAAGTAATAAAACATTTGATAATACAAATAAGGCATTTTTACAAGAAATATGTTATATTTAATTGGGAGTGGGGTTTTGGTAGCATCTCCTACTTATATATGCAAAATTAATGGGTTATATTTGCCATTCTCTTTTATTTTCATGATTTATATCTTACGATGTAGGAGTTCTGAAGCTAAGCATAGTTAGAATAGAATAACAGAGTTGGAAGGGACCTTGGAGGTCTTCTAGTCCAACCCCCTGCTTAGGCACTTCAGACAAATGGTTATCCAATCTCTTCTTAAAAACTTCCAGTGATGGAGCATTCACAAGCTCTGGGGGCAAATTATTCCACTGATTAATTGTTCTAACTGTCAGGAAATTCCTCCTTAGTTCTTAGTTGCTTCTGTCCTTGATTACTGTAGTTTCCACCCATTGCTTTTTGTCCTACCCTCAGATGCTTTGGAGAATAGCTTGACTCCCTCTTCTTTCCTGAGATATTGGAACACTGCTATCATCTCTCCCCTAGTTAAAGCTTCATCACATCTTAATCTTGCCTGCCAAATGCAATCCCTTAGATAACCAGCATATGTAAAACATTTAGGACTTTGTTTCCAGAAAACAATAAGCAAGTTACGATACAAACACGGACCAGTTAGCAGATTAGAATTTTTCCATCTTTCCTGATACGTTTCATGGGTAACCTCAAGTAGAGCTAATTGCAATTAGGGTGGGATATAATTAAGGCACAGATAATTGAATTATTGTAGTTAATTCATGAGATAAAACTATACAAACACACTCTTTGCCATCACCTGAGGATCTAAAGACAAGGTCAGGAAGCGTTTTCAGACAATGTGCTTGCTCTTTCATGGACTCATACAATCCAAATTCATACAAGCTGAATCCCAATCCCTTTCATTGCCCAACACCACCTCAACTTCATCTGGATTTAATTTATGCTTGTTTTCACCTCTTCCACCTTGTTATCAAAGTTGGGCAACATTCAATGGCATGGTTAAGAACTTTCTTGGAGTTAATATGGCAGGAAATCCATAGAAAAGAGGAATATTAAATATTTTTGCATAATTAATAAGGAAGTTTTCTATTAGCTTATGGTAAGGTTGGGCAACTTGTTCAATAGTGTAATGTGAGCTATTGAGCATCAGCCAATATAAGTGTCTTCAAATATAAATTTCATTACTTCTGTTTAGAAATTGTTGCTTGCAATTTTTGAGCCAAAAATGCTCTAGGAACTACTGGTATATGTAGTCATTGTTATCAGCATTTTTATCCTCTGTTCTAAAGTCAGTGACCAGGTTATAGCCATTACGGCAACAATTCATGCTATTTCCAATAGCTTGTAGAAATCTGTCGGTTTGTTTATGCCTTTTCTTCAACTCTGTAAAATTATTTTGGTCAGAGGTTATCATACTTTAAATGTAAAATGAACTTTGAATCATGGAAATGATCTGAACTGGTATATTTACTCTAGCTTGAAAATTTATATGCCCCCCCCCCTAACCTTGACCAGAAGAATGAGGAAAATGCAGGAGGAAAAACCCCAGACTTTCATGAAACTCAGTACAGTGGAGGACTGAGAAGTGATAGCAAGTTTGTGCCTGTTTATATTGTGAAAAATGAAAACTATCTCATATTGAGACATATCAGCAGGTTGCTTCACTATGAATCATAGTTGAACACATAACTATAGGTACTTTAAGAAAAAGGCTATCACCTTTTACCTATTGGTTTTTGGAGTTTACCTATTTACAAATTGGTAGGCAAAGCCAGCTACAAAATACCAATTTACCAGGAGGAAAATTAGTGAGTTTGATTCTTTACTTCCCCATACCAATTTATTTGTATGCTTTTTGTAGGAGATGGCAAACTTTCAAAGTACTGGTCAAACTCCTTCATTGTTTTTATTTTCTAAAAACGGCCTAGTGTAGGTTGCCAGACACAGTCTTAGGAATAAGATGAGGTTACAAACTGGTGGGTGGTTTTGTAGAATTCAAACTTGGATTTCATTTTTAAGAAACTAAAGAATTTAATAATACCGGTAGTTCTATGAGAGACATTCGGAAACGGTGAAAAAGAGCCCCGAGGCACTTTTTAGGCAAATATTTATAATATTAAAATTCCAAAAGTTTGGAAGTTGTTTTGCATGGCAGGTTGCACTTAGCCTCCAACTATTGCAAGACAAGTTTAAATAAAACGGTAGGAATCTTGTAAACCATTAGTATATCAGAAATCAACATATGATTCTTGCTTGCATAATTCTAAAACATATATACAGAGTGTGTGTGTGTGTGTGTGTGTGTGTGTGTGTTTAGGAGAAATGGCCCCTCAGGAAGAGATAGTATTCTGTTACATATATTGGGGATATTGATGATTCCTCGCATGTCTAGGTAGGATTGGAAAGCTTTTATACTGAAATCCTAGAGACTCATTGTTAGTGTAGATCAGGGGTAAGCAAATTTCTGACTTTACAGTGTAAAGTGATTGAGCAATAGTGCAGATACAATTTTTGAAAAACAAATTGAAATTGTGTTAGATTCTATGAGAATTCAGCCACTCTTTTTTTTTTTAAGAAAAATAATTTACTTTAGAACTCTGTGGATTCGGATAGCTGTAAGCACCTTGATGTCTAAGAACACTGAACTGATTATCTTTAATGTAGATGATACAAAAGTAGATTGACTAGTAGTCTGACGCAATAAAAATAGTCTCTCTAATCCTATGAGATTAGCATTAACATTATAGAAGATTACATTCTCTCTGTTTCCTTATAGACAATGACTCTGATGCAATGAGCAGCTCCTATGAATCTTATGATGAGGAAGAGGAGGATGGGAAAGGCCAGAGGTTAACACACCAATGGCCATCAGAGGAAGCCTCCATGAACCTGGTGAAGGACTGCCGGATTTGTGCTTTCCTGTTGCGTAAGAAGCGTTTTGGACAGTGGGCCAAGCAGCTGACAGTTGTTAAGGACAACAAGCTTCTGGTGAGTCAGTGGTTTTTAGAATACCATAGTTTTTGTAGCAGTGACAGGTCCTTTTGAAGAACACAAATTCCTCTCCAAATTACATACCAAAATTAATTTGTTATAGCATCACTGGTTATTATGAATCCCAAAGGCCTGTTGATAGAGTGATGTTTTCACCTGCTTCTAGAATACCATAAATATGGGGGTCCCCTTGCTACAAGAAAAGCTATTCCAAAAGAGGGAAGCTGCTATCTATTTCCTAGTGGGTAAGGACCCTTAGCATATGCTCACTAGATAGTCAATGGGATAGGCGGGAATTGTTGGAAAAAGGCAGTCTCTAGGATAGAAGGATAAGTAACATCTAGATATTGTGCTAATGAAGTTGTGATAAATTTATGCTGCATATGTTGATAAGATTGACAGAAAAGAAGCATGCTGGCTATTGTTTTAAAGGCTTCTGATGTACAGTGACAACAGCATTTTATTATCTGGGATTTTCTAAAATCCCAGTTTGCAGGCATAAAAGTTTGCAGCATAAAATCACAGATCTCTTTAGAATTTTGGTATAATACTCCAATTAAAATATCTAACAGTCTTAGAAATGCTAACTTGGTTATTTAAGGTCAGTAGGAATGATGCTGTGCTCAATTTGATGCTGTGTATCACATATTCATTGTCTGAACTTCTTCTTGGCTATATCATACACTATTGTCATTAATGTGTCGGGAGAGGTGATAATGGTACAGCTCCTCCTCCAGTCCTTTTCCCCATTTCAAATAAAGGGGTCAGCTAACACAGATGTGACTACCGGTAGGTTTACAAGAAGAAGAAAAACAAGTCTGTACAATAATTTGAAAAGGTTAATTCATGCACTGGCTTTAATTTCAAATAGTCTTCCTTCCATATGAAGAACAGCACTATGCACACCAAAGCATTTGAAGAATATTTATTGGGCACTTAGACTTTGCCTTGATACCGTAGATAGAAGATTATTTCAAGGGATTAAAGCATATTATTAATTATAAATTGTGTCCATTGAGTTACCAATTTAGTGCCTATGATCTTTTAATGAAATATCATTATTTTTATAATTAATCTCTAAGGATTGATTGTCAAAATAGGGAGTAAGAGCACAGAATGTTCTTTGTAAACCACTTGGGTTTGAGGGAAAATTACCACATCAACTACGTAAAGATATATGCCAAGATGAACACATGTGAATTGATATGTAAATTGAACAATAATGTAAGCAAGATGCAGTTCTACCTAATTCTTCTAAAGGTTGAAATGTCTTTGGTGAGATGACCCCACCAAAATGGATCTTAAATGTAAGTTTTGATATCAAAATTGATGTTGAGAGTATTATATGCCAGAATTTCTTAATATCAGGTTGAATATGTATCTAAAACCAAGAAACACTGTATAAAATGCAGTTGGGGGATCATTTCTTTTGCCAGATGGTGCAACATGAAGGCTGAATGTAAAACAGAATGGCTTGGTTGAAAGCCAAATTGTTCTGCCAAAATATTTTCAGACTCCATCCAATCCACTAATCATTCATACAGATTTGCTGACTCTACTGGAGTCTTTTAAGACTTTTCAGTTTCTTAATTTAGTGGCATCTTTCTCTCACTTCTTTGTACATTGGAATTATTATTGCCACCACCACCCCATCTTTAGGGATATGCATGATGTAGTCAATGGAAAATGGAAAAGAAAACATCAGATTTGAATTTCACCACTCCAGGTTTTTCCTGATTATCTAATGTAGTATTATGTATTACTACATTATTATGTAGTATTACATAATGATACTCAGGGACTTTACCAGACTTGACCTTTACCATTCAGATATGTTTCTGAGCAGGTTACTGATGCCCATTCTAGGAGAGAGTCCACGTCCAAATGTAATGGGATAATGGCTTCTTCGTTGCTCTTATATAATGGTCAGGATTGTTCCTCTCAAACCGCTGAATGAATAAGGCCGTCAATTCCATTAAAAAAAAAAAGATTGTGAGCCTTCTCTTTATGGGGAAGCACAATAATGTCAAAGTCATAGTTGAAGCAATCTTGGAATCAGCCAGCCATCCCATTTTGTTTGGCCTAAGTCCAGGTCTTGGCAGTTTCCACATAGCAGGTCATGATTTCCATTGCATCTCCCAATGAGTCCAGGGGAGAAATATATAGCTGACTATCATCTGCATATTGATGATACCTTACTCTGAACCAATGTATAACGTCTCCCTGTCCATTCAGCTAGACATTTTGGATACAACCTTTGTTCTTCCCTGTAAGGGGTTTATAGGTGGCATTGACTGTAAGATGTACTTGTCCAGCCTCATCAAATCTTTTAAGATGAAAATGAAACAAATCCAGTCAAAATTCTCTAATTGGAATTTATTCTTCAAAGTTCATTATGGGCTAGAAAAGCACAGAGTAGGGGATAGTTTAATTCTTTCTTCGTCTAACATTTTCCTGTACCAGAGGTCTGTAACTTTAAACACTCAAAGAACCATTTGGACCCGTTTCCCATAGAAAAGAAAACTCCGGGAGCCATAAAACCCTTCCCGTGCCTGACTATTTCTTGAGTGGTCAGAAAACTAGCATATGGAGTTGAATTAAATGTTCTGTTTTCTTCTGAAATTTTTCTTTTGTTGGATTTATCCATGGTTGGCCTACTGGGGGTTGAAAAGCTCAATAAATCACGTGCCGGCGGGTGTCACACATTGGCGGTTGTGATGCATATTTTGAGCGACAGGGAGCTGCAGCAGAGGGGTGAAAGAGCCACATGTGGCTCCAGAGCCGCAGGTTGCTGACACCTGTCCTGTACCAATATCACTTGGAAAGACCCTATTTAGATAGGTATTTGGTCAGGAAGTAGCTGCTCTACCAACTATGCTTTTCTGCTTCCTGATCCCCCTCTGGAAGCATATTTCTTACTTTCTTTAAAGCAACCTGAGAAATTTAACATACATTGATATACTATTTCATGACATACGTATGTGTCAAACAGAACATCAGGTTCCATGTACCTTTTGCTTCATGTAAGAAAGTGATCTGGTTTGAAGGCTGTATTGTTCAGCTGTGCGGATCTTCTAATTTTTCTTCTTTCTCTGACATGTGTAAATCCCAGCCATTTCAACAACACTAACGTGACAATACTCTCATGAGTACGTGACAATACTCACAAACATCAACAAGACTAATGTGACAATACTCTTTTGTTTGTTCTTACCACATGGAGAACAGGTGTGAAATGTGCAAGAAAGACTGGCTGAATGAAATCTCAATTGTCCCTTCTTTCTAATGTTAGTGTTACAAAAGCTCCAAGCACAGACAGCCACACCTTGAAGTGCCTTTGAGCATCAGCCATGTTGTCTATGTGCCAAAGGACGGACGCCGCAAGAAGCACGAGCTGCGCTTCACGCTACCAGGAGCTGAGGTCCTAGTGTTAGCCGTGCAAAGTAAAGAGCAAGCTGAAGAATGGCTGAAGGTATCTCTCGCAACTACAAAATTCCTCTGTTAAGCCCCTCTGTGGCTCCTATCTCCTACCCTTGTTTATCTTTTTGTTGACTTGTTTATTTACAATGCCCAAGATATGCTTAGCAATCCTGGTGTGGCTGCTTTTTGGAGATGAGTAAATGAGAATGGATCTCATAGGAAGTGGGACTTATCTTCCTCCTGGGGAAAGGCTTTCCTTCCAGCCCTCTTATCATGCCTTGTCTGATTGCAACACCAGCTGTGGAGAGAATATCCACCCACCAGAGAAGACCTTCCCCACCCTATATGGAACTGTTTGGCAGGGGAGGTGTTTGTTTTCCCCCACTCAGCCTTTCCTGCTTTTGTTCTCAAGCATGAGCTCATAAACTCAAAGGGACTCTCTGGGAAAGGTAGATTTTGCCTTCTCTTCCTGGAGAACCAGTCCCTTCAACTCAGTTTCCTCTAGTGACACCTCTGCCCTCCCCAGGAGTAGCAACCACGATGTGCTTGGAGAATGGCAGATTGCAAAATCCCAGCCTGATAGATGTAAAAGTAGGCAAGTCAGTGTGGTTAACCACATATCATGTGGTTAGCCATATGCTATAGGAATCAGTTTAATAAATCATGAAGATTTATCAGGCTTGGATATGGTTATTGTTGTTTTTGGTAAATACCTATTCTAGGAAGATAAATGCAATATGATCTATAAGAAAAAAATATTTCCCTTGTGGATCTAGCCAGTTTAGGACAGAGAAAGGAAATCTGCACACATAGATCCTCCCTGTTCAGTACCTAATTTGTGGCTTTTCAACACCCCAAGAATGCATTTTCCTGTGGCAGGATTATTTCGGTTTTGCAAACTTGATGGAAGGAGGCAAATTGTTTCCATTGCCACTTCAATCCCACCTTTCTACCGATACCAGTGACTTAAAATTATACTGTTGAAATTCTGCCATTGAAAATGGAGATATAATGGGAGGGGGATTAAAAAAAAATTTATGGGAATTCTAAAGAAGGAATGGAACAAGTTTGTCTCCCAGATGTTGTTTGTTTCTTTTCTACTCTTGATCCTCACTCAGAACTGAGGGGGGGAAATCAGTGTTCTCTAGGAGATTGGAAAGTCAAATTGTACACCTAGTCCTTCAAATGCTCCAAAAGGCCTTGGTTATATTAGTATTCAGTAAAATATCTACAGTATACTTATAAGCACAACATAGCGGAAACAGCTTTCTCCTTGTTGTTTTATGTTTAACTGGTATCCCATTATATATTCCCAACAAAAGCAACAGAAGTATTTGAAATATAACATCCAATGGAGGGCAATGTTTGAGGAAGACTTGTTTAACATTTCTCTTCCTATGTAATACCTAAGTTAGTGCCATCAGTTGATCACACAGTAACCATTTCTTATGTAGCTATGAAACAAAAGTGTGGAGTTAAACAACTAACTCAATAGACAGTAGATTTCTATGGAAGGGGTTGACTGATTCTATAGGCCCAACTTTATACCATAAAGGAGAATTTGCGACATGGGGGGCTTGGCTTCTTTGTAGTTTGCCCATCCTCACTCTCTAGGAGATTTTATGGGGCATTTATCTGGGAGAAGTTTAATGAAATCTATAAACTAAGTAGTTTATATCAGAACTGCAGGGATGGAAGTTTAATGAGTTGGGATTTGATTTATTTTCTGTTTTGGCACAGCAAGTGTTCTTTGGCTTGAGTACTGTCAGGAAATTAATATTAAAAGTCTTTGTTCCTCCTTATATTACTGGCTAATTTTTTTTGTTATTGTCTTTAGTATTTTCACATCTTTCCTTTACAGCATATATTAGTTAAAGCATTCCCCCCTCCTGGCTTGGGATGAAACTGTTCAGATCCTCCCTTCCTCAGAATGTTAAGTACTCTCCTGGCCCCAATCCACCTGATTCTTCAATGCGCTGGATAAATCCAACTTTCTTTTGAAAAACCACCTCCCTGAATTAAAAATACCTGATAACCAAGTCGACTAGGGTTCTTTTGGGACCAGAGTATAACCCAATGTGAATGAGATAGAGCAGGAAAGGGATGCACTTCCTGCCCTATAAGGAAAAAACTACTGCCCTGTATTGAAAGCTCTTATCTCCTTAAAACTTGTGTCAACATTCTCTGCTAAAATATTAGAGAAACTGGGAGTGGGAATAATAAAGATCAGCAAAACCTAGTTAATGAATGAGCTATTGAATGAATTTTATAATTTTATCTCCTATATTACGAGGCATAAGAAAAACATTATTTTTCGTTAGGAAGACCTGTAAGCCAAGTTATACTCTTAGGCATAAAACTAGTGTCAGTTTAACATAACTTAATCAGAAATAGCTAGCATTAGAAACTAATCCTGCAAACAAGCTGAAAAATTATGTGTAGATCTTGGCTTTTTCAACCTGATGCTGATCATGTACTGGGTTTTTAATTTCCAGGATTCTTAGCTAGGAGTGGTCCCAAATTATTTGGAGGACATTCGTTTTTTACTAGGCTTGTATATATTAATTTCTATTCTTCAAAAATTGATCACAAGTTTTTTCTTCTTTATTCCTCAAATTTGCTAAATGGCAATCATAGTTCATAGCTCCTCGATTAAGGGTTGGCTTTTCAGCTGCTAACCTGTGATCCCAGATGGAGTTTGCTGTATTATTTTGCAAGGCGAGGAAACCTGAAGGCATTTCTGTGCCTGGGAAAAAAGCAACCTGACAGTTTGAAATGAAGTGAGCTTTTTATTATAGCAGAGGTGTATCCCTGTTTTTAAAGTGATGGAATTCATTACTGTCATTCGAAACTCTATCTCCTGCCCAGGTGATAAAGGAAGTAAGCAATCCCACTGGAGGAGGATTAAATGGAAATGAAGTTCCTCTTTCTCCTACACTTACCTACAAGATGGATCATGATAAGGTAAAATTTCCTAAAGTTCTGTTCCGGGGACAAGCTGGACATCATCCACGTAACATTAATTCTATTCAAGTGTATTTTTCCACATATAACTAGCAAGTGGGAGAGGGGAGAATATAACTCTTTTTTATCTGTTGTGATCCTATGCTTAATTTAAACAATACCCCATGTGCAAGAGAAAAGGCTCCATCCTGATGCAAGTAGCAGCTGTAGGAAGAGATTTTCATTGGAATCAGAAAAAAAATTATTTATAGGTAGTCCTCAACTTATGACTATAATTGAGCTCAGAATTAAGGTTATAAATTCTGCTGGTCATTAAGCAGGTTCCTATGTGACCAAGCACAATTTTGCAATGTTTTTCACTATGGTAGTTAAGTAATCACTGGTTCTTAAGTGAACACAGTAGTCATTAAGTTAATTCATTGTCTACATAGGCGCTCTTTTTTTTTTGGGCTGGAAACAGGAAGTAAATTCTGGTTTCGGGCAAAAAGTGTTGTAAATTGTGATCAGTTGATGACAGGACATAGCAAATGGCCAAAAATTTGAGTCAGTTGCCAGACACCTAAAATGCAATTGTGTGATTGTGGTGATGGGGGAGGGGAGCAGTTGTTGGAATTTCAAATCTGGTCATAAGTAAACCTGGGGAGGTCCATCGTAACTTCAAATGATCACTAAGCAACTTGTCATAAGTCGAGAACTATCTATAATTGCATTTTGTTTATCTGCCCATCTCCTTTTGGAACCCTTTCCTAGCCCCCCTCTTCCCTTCCCCCTCTCCAGTGCCAAGAGTGGTTCTTAGTCTGAATAAAGTGTGCAATCCTTATCTCAGAGCTGTAAGACCAGCATGAGGCCCACTTATAAAGGAGACACCTGGTTTTGATATGAAGATTTTGGAAGAAGACACTATCATTTTCCTTAAGGGAGCACAAAACAAACTCTCTTTTTTTTAATCAGTTCTTAAGTAACCAACAGCAACACTACAGATAGAAATGACTAATTATTTTGTCCGTTTGCTAATCAAAGTATCTGTGCTGCTCTTCAAAACTAACTTTTTCCCAGAATGACTTACAAGTGTGTATTTTCAAAGTAAAGAGCGTTTGAGTGCTATTTTGGATAGCAACCAAAGATCACTTTCTTCAGTGAGCTTTGCTCAGTGAAGGCAATTAATGTATAAGCATTTTGAGCCTGGAGAGGAAGCCCTGGGGGAAAAAAAAATACTGACAACACACTGAATGTATGTTCTTCTTTGACCAGAGATCATCTCAGGATAAACATACTTCTGACTCTGACAGCATAGCAACAGCAGAAAATGGTTCTTCTCTGCCCCAAAAAGAAAGCCACGAACAAGGTGAGTCTGATATCTTCCCACTTTATAAGAGAGAAAAAAATTGGCTGAAAATTAGAGCACATACATTATAGGACTTACTATATAGCCACTAGCACTGATGATATTACCTAGTTTGGGTAATGAAACGTCTGCAAGAAAACAAGTAAGGTCAGAAGTACCCAGGACCCCACATGTCAACTCTGAGCTACAAATATTCTCCTTTATTGGCACCACAGAGGGATAATTTAAAACTTAGCCAGTGTGTCTAAGAATTCATTAGTTAAAGCTAGTATCAATAAACTGTCACCTATCAGATTTAACTACTTGATCCATTCTAGTTTATCCACCTGGGAGTTACTACTTTTATTCAGGATTTCTCCCTTCAGCCCAACTCTAGGTGAACTAGAAGCAGGGGTGGGTTCTAACTTACCTCACAGTCGGTTCGCTTCCTACATGGCCACGTTCACGCATACGCAGTGCAAAAAAATTACCAAAAAAAAAGCCGAAAATAAGATAGCAATGCATGTGCAGTGCCAGAAATTCGGCTTCTGCACATGCACAGAAGAAAAAAAACTCGGGGGGAAATCTAAAAAATAATTCCAAAAAAATTCCATGAATCAGAACTGATTCCGTGACGTCACCATGACCTCACCAGCAGCTTACTATCTACTCTATAGAACCGGTCCAAACCAGTAGGATTCCACCTCTGACTAGAAGGGATACTGTTTTGAATCTTCCTGCCCAAAGCCCAGATACACAAAAACTACAGACATTGGACAAATCCTAAAATACAAGAGGTAACTGGGTAATTGTGCAGTGTTATAATCAGTAAATATCTTAATGAAAAGATGTAATCAGACAATCCCTTCAATAAGACTTATAAAGAGTTTGCTGAGAAAAAGGAATATAAGGAAAACAAAAGAAGGGAATCACACAGAAATCCAAGTAGAAGCAGTTTTGTACCTATTTTGAAAAATCTCTGTGGCAAAGATGCTAGAATGACCTAAGCTTAAAGGATATATACAAAACAGATGTTTTCCTAAATGGTTTCCTGCCAAACAATTGTTACAGTCATCCTTTAAGAAGCCTCATTTTTCTGTATTCCCTTATCTTGTTCCCACTTATCTATTTATATCACCCAATAAAATAACTTTTCCTAAAGTTTATCTCTGGTCCTTTCTTTATCACCATTCAATGAAGCACATCATGAAACTATCACCAACTTATAAATGTGTAGTTTTACATGCACCTTCAATAATCTAGATAACACCAGTTCATACCATCTAACATACATTTTACCCCTTTTGTCCCTAATTATACCTACACACTTTTACTTCCATCAGCTCAGCTCTGCAAAATCCAACACCTTCATCCAGATCTATTAGACTTTTCATTATTATTATTTTTTCATTTGACAAAAATACAATGCGCGTGCACCTATCCTACAACATCCTGTGGCCCATTTTCACATAGAAGGCAAAACGAAGCAAATACTTTTTTAAAAGGCAGAAGTTGAAAACAAGATTATTTTTTAAAATAGAAAAACAATTAAGAGGCAAAAGCATATGATCTCCCAGAATACTATATGTTTGATAAATGCCGATATATTCTCTAGATAACTATAGAAGATGGGAGGAAAACCTTGAACCTATTCATGATTTTTTTTGCTGGCTCAGATAAATCACATGCAAACTTCGTATTCTATTCCTTCTCCAAGGGAAAAGCAAAAAAAGTGGTTTGGCTGAACTCAAGGGCTCTGTGAGTAGAGCTGCTGGGAGGAAAATAACCAGGATAATCAGTTTCTCAAAGAAAAAGGCTTCCCCTGAAGATACCCAAACATCCTCTACAGAAGAAGACATCCCTTGCTGTGGTTTGTATTAGGAGATGGGTAGGAGTACATTTAAGAGGGAATCAATCACTGGTGGTAACTTGGGGGTGGTGGGTAGGGATAGAAATACTTGCTCAGCTATTTCCTTGTACTGCTAATATATAACAAAAGTGACAGATAAATGCACGCTCATTTTTTCATGAAGTTTCAAAGGAAAATCCAGCATATAGTAATCTTGGTTCTTATAGTAATCTCATGCATCCCTGGGATAATTCCCTCCCCTCCTCACCTTTCCTAAAACAATAATTTTGCAAGAAACTACCTTGTTTCTCTTACTGTAAGATATACAGCAAATAATTTAGAGCAAAGATGATGCTATTCTAAATTCATGGTATGTGTGTGTAAAAATAGAGATGTATGTACTCAGGAAAAAGATCTCATTTATAATAATACTGGGAAGGGGAAACTTGTAATCATCCAGATGTTATTTAACTCCAAGTGTCCAACTCCAATGTTAAAAGTCAATTACATCTGGAAAACTTCAGGTTTTCCCTCCTTTAGTCTGAAGTAATTTTGGATTTGGGAACAAACGGCATCATATCTAAGTGCAGCATTTTCTGATTGCCTAGAAATCTATCTCTGGAACTTTTACTCTTCCCCCCCCCTCTCTCTCTTATTCTCATTATGGTCATTGCACTAATGCTGATCTTC
>JANHFT010007704.1:228055-240153 GCA_032467955.1 Pseudoxenodon macrops | reverse complement strand
ATGTCTTGAAGGTGCTAGACCAGGGAGGGGGGGGGAGGGAAACTATCATAGTAGATAATGTCCTATGCCCATGATAATCATCCAATCTGTAAATCAGCAACATCTGAATCAAGTTTCCAAACTACCGTAGGTAAGGTAGAAACTTCCTAGCTATTCATTTTTCAGTCTTAATTCCAAGAATAAGTCCTTTTTCATTTGGCAAAAAAGTGAACAAAAATATCCTTAACTTGTAGTACGATAGAAACCAAAAGCTTTCTCGCTACCCCAGTTAATAAGTGAATCTTTATTTTTAAAACACATTTAAAATGGAAAGGCTTTTTGGAAATGTATACTTCTCTACATTTTTGGTCTTTGTTGTTTTAGAGGTTTGCTCTTCGCCTTCAGTACTGCTGCACAACAAAAGAGCACAGGGGATGATTGTGGCCCAGAAGATCCTCAGAATGAACCTAGACAGATTTCGAGGAGAGAAAATTTAGAGCACAAGACCATCAAGCTAGAAGAACAACTCCGTGTCTTAACGGTGAGTAACTTTTTTTTAATTTGACATCCAGCATAAGAGATCCACACATCTAAATTTCTGTGCATTTTCTTAAAAGATTCAGCCCTATAACTTAAAGTACTTTTTTTTTTACTCTATGGGACCATATAGAGTATTTGTCATTGACTAAAGTTTAATAGTGCTGCATCTATCAAATTGCAACTGAAACTGGAGATGATTTAGAAATACATTGTTCCAAATAAAATATCCAAAGAGCAATTTGGCTACATCTGGCTTCTCATGCCACAGTGGTAATGAATCCATTTGGTATCTATTTTACTCCACCAGGATGCCAGTGGGAGAGATGAAGGATACTAAGAGATCCAAGAAGAGAGAGTAGTTAGCAATTTGTATCTTCTGCATAGGGAAACCTTGATGAGATGATAGCAGTCTTAAATGTCTGAATTAATGATACTGAAAAAAGAAGGAAAGAGTTTTATTGGCCCTAATGACCATGGAGCAGCCTAGGGATTTGGTCAGCAGCTGTCTCTTCCATCCTTGACCAAGCTTCAGTTATATGAACATTTGATGTTATCATACATACAGAAGTGTAATATACTGGATACACCAGAAGAATCTAATGATGTGATAACCCCTTGAGAGAGTTAGGGAGGAGTCAGCTTGAGTCTCTTCCTAAAACGCTCTGGCTCTGAATAGTTTCTTCAAGGTCATCTCTGTGGTTCCCCACTTGATGACAGATATTGTCTATTGTTGCAGCCAGATTTAAGGCAACAGAACCCATTGTATTGGCAAGGGTTAAGACTTTTTTCCTATAGCCCAACAAGGCAGCAGAGAGTGCCTAATGCACCCTGATGGCATCATGACCGAAAGGACTACACTTTGTGCTCCTGCTTTCTTTCATTTTGCTATACAAGATGATGTGCAAAAGAAGTTACCCAAAGCACAGTTGATTACTGGGAATACTGCTGTAATATGTCCTTTTCCTGTCAACTGTGTCTCCAGTGAGCAAGAATAGTACGGCAATTGAGTTTTCTCTGATGTATCTCTCTAGTCACTGGAAGATGGAACTGACAATCCCACCTTGTGTGGAATAGAAGAGGATTAGGAAATCAAGCAGGGTTGGGATACGAGCTACCCGTCTTTCACTAACAATTACGCATTATTCTTCCATATCCATGTGTCTTAATAATTTTGTTATAGTGGGATATACAATAAAGGAAGAATTGAACAATACTCAGCGGAAGTCAATACATGTGACTGAAGGGAAGGAATTTCCTTCATGGGACAAGAAGAATTCTTAAGTCCAGCTTCTAGCTAGAAGAGGCAGAGTTAATCTTTTCTTGTCCAGGCCATCTTCCAGTGACTTACTCCATGGTAAGTCCAACTACTGTTATTGGGCTGTAAGTGAGGAAGAAGTCCGCAGAGTTTAAAGTTTCCTTTGAGCCTAGCTTGACTCCTGGATGCCTACAGGATACATCCAAGCAAGTTTCTTGGCATGACGAAGAAGTGGTCTCCCATAGCTGCCTTTAGAATTATTATTTTATTTTAATTATTTTTCACTCTCTCTCTATCCTCATCCTTTTTCTTGCTCATTTTCACAAGTAGAGTTCTCAACTGTGTTTAGCTTTCTAGATCATCCATCCATGCTATTTGCTGAGGTTACTAAAATAGCTTTTAAATAACTTTGCTGTCTATTACCTTGGGAAATAATTTCTTCTTGTACACATTTTATCAGAGTTATAAGAAACAATTTATGTAAGAGCCCTGTTTTCTCATTTTCCCAATTTTGTTATTGCTGTTGTATTGTGTAACAGTTGCATATTGATCTATGTTAGTGGTTCTCAGACATTTTGTTCTCAGGACACATTTATTCTTTAAAAGGATAGAGAACTCCAAAAAACCTAGGTTTATGTAGCTTATATCTATTAATATTTATTGTATTAAATATTAAAATTCAGAAATTTAATTTATTTGACTTCAAGGGCAAGTGGAGGGGTCTCTGAAAAGGTCCTTTTACCTATTTCTTGTTCATGGTTATGGTGGTAAGGCTGAGCCCATTGTATACATAAATATAGGAAGTTTTAACCACCTCTTCCAAACCCCCTTCAGTTCTACACACTGCGGCCCAATTTGACTTTAGTATCTTGGTTGGTGGTTCTTGCTGCCACCACCTATCTTCCAGGGAGTGCTTCATCTAGGGACACCTCCACCCCCATCACCAACCTGCCAAAAAGATAGTGTCCCCACACCTTGTATTATTTTCTGGCAAATTTAAAGGAGAAAAAAATGAAATCATTTCTGTATCCCCACTTGCTGCTTCTAGAGTATTGAGATATGGGGCTCAAATGAACTCTTTCTCCTCTGTCCTTTGGTTTAGAAGATCTTCTAAGTCAGGGGTCTCAAACTCGCATCGTCACGTGACGTATCACGACTTTTCCTCTTTGCCAAACCGGGCATAGTTGTGGCTAGTGCGTGACGCATCCGGCCCACAGGCCGTGAGTTTGACACCCCTGTTCTAAGTGATAAATAAAAATTAAGCCTTGTTGTGAAAGAAAAACAGAAAAAAGAGAAGGAAAATTTAGATAATCAGAAGGAAGCATTCAGTGGCAAATGAATGGCAAATTGTCTAGAGCCCCTCTCAGAGGGAGGGAGGGAGAGAAGGTAGGACGGAAGGAGGGAAGGAAGGAAGGAAGGGCAAATTTCAGGTGTCATCTCAGGAGGAACTTTATAGTAAAGGTAATGCTGTTCTCCTATTTAGAGCTAACCGCTACAAGGAGGGTCCAAATTGCAAACAACACAGAATTACTGAACTTGTGCAAAGAAAAAAAAACACCAGAGAAAATAAATTATATTTGTTTATTTATATTTTGATACCCAATCAAAATAATTCATTTTATGCAGAATTTCTAGCTGAGCTTGTTGCTTGTTTCCTAAGACAAGCTAATGCTTGAAGCTAAAGTTCCCTTCTCGCTTATCTGGATTTTTTTCAGCTTCTTGCAGATTGCAGCCTTTCTTTAAAGGTGTTTACTCTATTTTTACAATGCTCAGCTATTTCCTACCTATGGCTTTAAAAAGAACTAAAGCCTGGAGAAGGAACAGTTGTGGATTGTGGGGAATATATTCTTTTGTTATATGCTAAAATAAGTATGTCTCCTCAGGAGGATCCTGTTTAATTCAGGGGCATGGATTCCCTATCTGGGAATTAAACTGTCAATCTTGCAAATGTCAGATGGCATCCCACTGAAAAGTGGAAATTGATATCAAGATAATATTTACTAATGTGGCTTCTACATCAGTCTGTTTATTTTCAGTACATAACTATTGCCTATGAATAAGTTGTCTCACCAAGCTGCATTAAATATTTGCAGCAATATTGAAATCCTCTGATCCTGTTATTTGGATTAGAATTCTTTAATCTGATTCTGCTTCTTCTCTGCATGTAGGAACGATACCAAAGAGCCTTAATGGATTCTGAAAATGTCAGACGTAGAACACAAAAATTTGTTGAGGATGCTAAGATTTTTGGTAAGTAACCAAACAGGCCGATGTTGTGCCAGTTTGTTGCAGTGCTACCTGTATATCTCCAGCGGTATTTCTTATGACTACACAGATTGAAAATGATTCCTAAGAAACGCTTTGGACCTCATATGAGTCCAGCCCTCTTGTCTTCATTGAAGAACTCCAGCAATGTTTTAAGTTCTGCCTGAGCCTGAAAAAAGTTGCCACTAGTTTAGATAATCCATCCTTAAAATTAAGGTGACTCGTAATATTTGTTACATTACAGTTTCAAGTGAAACGAAAACAACAAAATACACTATAAAGCAACTTAATGGTTAAAAGTTAAACCTGTAGTGAAAACACCATCTCAGTGAAATGTAGTTGTTAAGGTATTGGAGTAGAAGTATAGAGGCCTACATTAAAATTTCCTTTCAACTCTGGGAGCCTATTGGGTAACTTAGGGCCAGTTACCCTCTCTCAGCCAAAGCCACCTGTTGGTACGAGAAAAATAGAAGAGAAGTGGTGTGTTCACAGTCCTGAGGGCCTGAATGAAAGGCAGGTTATAAATTTAATACATTATTTGGGGATCAAAACTCAGTAACAGCCTATGAGGCAAGATTTTATTACTCCATATTACTAAATACAATGGAGTATAAAATAATTGGGTTAACTCATTAGTGAACTGAAGATGACAATAGAGTGAAGCCTCAAAAGAAGATAGTTGCTATGCCTGAACAGTTTTTTACAGGTTAAAAGAAATCTATTCTAGTGCTGCAAATAGTATCTGGATGGTAGTTTGGTGGAAGCATCAAATCAAATCAGTGTAAACACTTTTGTCCCTGAGGCCCAGGAAGTCCTTTAACTTTAGATAATCCAACATCGCAAAATGGTTTTATCTTCCTGAACTATTGTCATCCTGCTTTTTTTGCCAATCTCTATGTATGCAGGCATCCAGAGTTTCTGTAGAGATCTGGTGGAAGTAGCAGATATCCTGAAGACAACTTTGGAGATAGTTGTAGAAGACGATGACCCAACTCTGAGCCTGAATAAGATCTGTGAAGGCCTGAATCTTATAGAAGTCAAACTACAAAGCATCTTTACTAAGCACGGTCTGCAGAAAATGAACCCCACTGGTGGCAGATATGATCCCTACGACCACGAAATCGTGTGTCATGTGCCAGCAGAAGATATGCAACCGGGCACTGTGGCTTTAGTGACTGTGGATGGTTACAAACTTCATGGCCGCACTATCAGACATGCACATGTAGGGGTGGCAGTAGAATCTCAAGAATGTGATGAACCTCCATCTTAGCAATTGGGATCCTGTGAACTTATTTGTTTTGTCCACATCATCATTGCTGCTTTATTTATTAAGCCACACCGGTATGATTTGCTGGTCTCTCAGGATTGGCATGATCATTTGGCCTTCCTTTTCAAGCTGTTATTATTCAATGTTAGTTTTTCCTGTTATGTAAAGATACTTTTTCGGTTGTTTCACAAATGTGGTGTCCTCTTTTCTGATTGTTAATTTTAAGCCTGCGTTAAAAGGAATGTAGGATTCATTCCAGCAATGAACAGAGCTATTGAAAAGTCAGTCAGTAAAATCCCATTGATTTCAATAGGTCTGTTCAAGGGTTAGGGTTTGCTTGTTAATCACACTTGCTCCCATTTCAACTTTGGGATAATGAATATGCAAATGTTAACGGAGAGAAATATGAATTTAGAATTGATTAGATGTCATCTGTTTTATGTTTAATTTAGTCTTTAAAAAAAAAAAAAAGTTACAGAATCACCGAGTAACTTTAATTCACGATCTAACCTGAGCATGTGAGCTTTGATACAAATGGGAGCTGGCTTTATGGAGCTATTCAACTCCGAATAAGCCCATATTGTGCAGCATAGTTGAGATGGAGGCTGTAATGAAGTGTGCTATTGAATCTGTGCTGCTTGATAAAACAGAGTCCTTGCTATTTTCCTACAGAATCACTCTTGAACAGCAAACATGTATGAAAAAAATCAGCTGATTGATAGGTGAAACTAGGGGCAAGTTGTAATGATGTGCATTAGATCAATAAAGCAACATACTTCATTAAGATAGGCTACAGCAACAGAATTTTGCAATCCTGATTGTGCTTTATCTCTCCTCCCTCTTATAACCAGTAAATCAGGGTGGAGCCTGACTTCCGAATGTTTTCCTCCTTCCCAGGACTTGATAATGCTTCAGACTCCATTTGCTTATGTGATGGTTCTTGCCTTTTCACTTAAGGTTGTCTTCCTGGTACAGGGGTTACCAAGGTAACAGCCCTTTTAGACTGTTCATCTGAAGATCCTTAACTCCAAAGGGAGAAAAACACCCTATGGGCCTTTATGCAACATGGTATTGTAATGGGTGTGGGGTGCCTTTAGAAGGATTGGGTGTTTTATAGGATAAAGTTGGCCAAAGCATAGCTTCAGGACTGAACAAAACCAGTATTGTGTAATAGGACGTACATTTGGGGTTGCTTTGTTAATTTGGGTGAAGGTGAATGAAGAAAGTCTGCAAGATGGCTGACAGAGACCAAACACTGAAGGTCATGATTGCGCATACCATATGTTGGTTTGATCTCAGCCCAGAGGCGTATGGAGGAAAGCCATCCCAGGAGGCTTATCTACTAACAAACATACCTAGTATACCAGTTTCTCTACAACAAAAGAAACGATGAACTTTAGAAATGCAATAATTGAATTTGGTCAGCCATAATGATGTGATAGATCAGGATATAATGTAAATTTGCCAAACTTCGGCATATATTTCTGACCCTCCCTCCTAAGCCATACAATGACATAGCCTGAGATGGAGAGAAAAACAGAATGGATTTCTAAATAGGAAAATTGAACACATTTACTGAGAACATGGGAATACCTCTAATTCTGCTATTTTTATTTCATTGAACAGCAAGTGGTTGCATCTAATTGCCCTTGATTGATATACAAAACCTAAGAAGGGTCACCCCAAGAATATTTGGGTGGGAGGTCAAAACAATTCCAGCTGTCAACCAGATTGGGAAGTTGAACAAATGCTCAGAAAGGAGATAATGAGAACTCTTCCTTAATGTTGCTAGGAAATGAAGTCATTATGGAGTCATCAGGAATCAAGATTAATCTATAGGGGTATTGTTTAGCCTTCCAGCAGAATTGACTTGGGGAATGAGCATGCAGAAATTGTTTAGAACAGAAGGAAAAGAATTGTTACGGAGTGCAAGGGAAGTGCATAGGGATGTCAAACTGGCAGCCCACGGACCGAATGCAACACATGCAGGCCATGCCCACCCCAGCTCTGCGAATGGGGAAGACATCACATGATGGCAACGTGATGCCACGAGTTTGAGACCCGTGGATCATAGAGTAAACCCAGTGCAAAGTATGAAAAAAATACACTTGATGAATGACGGGGGAGTGGGGAATACACTTTTAAGAGAATGATCAGTGCAAAACAAGTAATGATAGAAAGCTACTGTGTTATCTTTAGAGAAACAATGATAGTTACAAAGAATGTAATTAAAGAAGCATTCCAAGGCAAGGGATGATTTAAGATTATGAGGGGCAGAGAAATACAGAATGATATTGATAAAAAATAAATTGTTTTGGAAGAGGGGTAGAAGGAGCTTTAGCAGAGTGAATAAAGAATTTAGGTAAGAAATGGCAAACAGAAGGCCGCTCTGCAAAAAGCAGATCATGATGGAATGAAGGACCAGCAAATAGACTGGCTCTTCATAATTCCTCTTTGGACGGGAGAGGACTTGAAATTGCTCACAAATGCCCAAGACAGTGGCCTCTGGTGGGTTTAGAGCCATGTTGGCGAACCTATGAAACACGTACCGGAAATGGCAAGCAGAACCATCCAATGCAGGATGTGCTGCCTCGCTAGCTCCTCTTCCGCGTTCATTCCATTTCATGTGCTGGTCAGCTGGCCTTTGCATGCGTGGGAGCGCTGAAACCCGGAAGAGCAGCTGGCACCCAAACGTCTGGGTTTCCGTCACACACATGCACGATGCCCAGCTGTTTGTCAGGCATGCACCTGCATCAGAAACCAGAAGTTTGGGTGCTAGCGCGCACATGTGCTCCAGAACACTTGTCTTCTGGGTTTTGGCATTCCCACATACACGAAAGCCAGCGAGACCACGCGGTCCAGGTGGGATGGTTTTGCATACCATTTCTGGCGCGCAGGCCGGCACACAGGGACATAAAAGATTAGCCATCGCTGGTTTAGAGCTTTGGGAGAGGAGGAAATAGCCATGTTGCTCCAATCATGGCTGACACCTTTAAAAGGCTTACTTTTCTAATCATTTTCAGAAATTGCTTGTTAACGGCTTTTCTGCTGTTAAGAACTTTTGGCTCAGATGTGATGCACAAAGTGGGTTTCCTTTGATCCTTGGCTAAAGATGTTTTAACTAGAAGTTAATTCCTGGCAGCTTTATATAAGGACATTCCAGGCAGATTTTTGTTTTTCAACATAATTGAACGTATGTGTATGAGAAGGAAAACAATTCTATAATTGCTGATTGAGAAAAAAGAGTATGATAAAATTAATGGGCTTGAATTGTGGAATGCTTTGTGCAAATATGGAGGGAAAGGTTGGTTGGTTGATAAGAAAGGGATATGCTGGAAAGAAAGTGTGCATGAAAAGAAAGCATGCATGAGAACATTTAGCAAATAGCTCGACACAGAGTAAGGCACCATTGTGCGATGTTCTTTCATTTATTCAGGAATGCTTGTGGAGATATCTGAAGTGTGTGGGTTGCAGGAGTTGAATATGTGTGTACTTTAGTATGCAGATAACACAGTACTCTTTGCTGAGAGCCCAAAGTTGGATGCAATTAGGAACATCTAATTGAAAATTACTTTACGAAAGACCAAGGTCATTGAGTAGACAACTACAAGTTTTACATAAACAGTGAAAAAGTAGAGCAAAGAGATACATTTGTGTATCTTGTTTTGAATATTTACAGAGACGAGACGATGAATCTAGAAATTTTTAGACGCTGGCAGAAAGATACTACATGATATATGGTTTGACATGAAGAATGAATGTTTTCCAAAGTAAAAATGACTATGCATAAAAGCATACTTCAGCCCACTTAATTCTATGGAAGTGAGAGTTGTATACACGGAGGAGGAGAAACGGAAGTTGGATGGACAAGATAATGACATCATAAGTGAATGTTGCTGCTATAAATAAGATGTAGTTGTTTCCTTTTCTTATGCAATGCCTTCATCTATCTGCTTCCTTTTTTGCACTTGTGTAATGTTGCTTACTTAAAAGGAAATACAGTCATGGCTAAATATACACGTAGGTACGTGTCTTTAGAGATTGCTTATATCCCACTATTCAAGATACAAATTCTACAAAACAGCTCACAAATAAACCAGTTTTTGTAATTTGTAATTGTACAAATAAGGTTCCTGATTTTTTTTTAAAAAAAACCCAGTTCCAGGGCAAAAGCAAAAGCCCTAGTGGTGCCAGAGAGAGATCTGGAGGCTTAATTTTTTCCCCTACCTTACTGGCTTTGTCCACCCAGTAGACTTACCTAGGGGTTGGATCTACATGACTATAAACCATACAGGTTGCGTTGTACATATGTGGCTAAAGCAAGCTTGGTTAATTTCTAGTTCAGCACACTGTGGTTCAGTGTGTTATGCATATCTAGCCCATTCAACCTAGTATACCTAGCGAGATGACTTTGCAATGGAAACTGAAAGTGGTGTAATATCTCTTGAGTCAAGCTCAATTCTGGTGACTACATGGCCATATCTATGCTGGGTTGTTTTTTTTAACAGCAACATACAGCTGGATTGCTTCATCTGTCTCTGGGGATTTCATGCAATTTCATGAATTTCCAGATCTCATGTGTAAGTACTAACCAGCTCTAACTCAACTTATTACAGGTAGTCCTCACTTAATGACAGCAATTGGGACCGGAATTTCTGTTGCTAAATTATACTGTCATAAATGTCACGTAGCTGTTAGATGTCATGTAACTGCTCTGCCTTAGTAACAGAAATTCTGTTCCATTTGCCATTAAGCAAATCACTGTGGATTGTTATATGAAGACCAACATGTGGTTGCCATTTGCCACCCTTTATGGCTTCCCCATTGACTATGCCTCTAGGAAGCCAGCAAAGATGGTAGCAAATGGCCATCATGTGACCACAATGATGTTGCATCGGACATAAGTATGAGAGGTAATCATAACGACCCTTTGTTCAGCACTGCAGTCCCATTGTAAGTTTGAATGTTTGCTGAATGAGTAATTGTTAAATAAGAGCCATTTGTATCTATGTCATTGATTTACATTTATTGGCTGCCTGACTTTACTGGACTCTTAAGAAATTCACGAAACTAAAAAAAAGTTTTAAAACAGTTAGAAATATTTAATCAATAGGCAAATCAATGCTGATAATAAAATCCACAAAACAAAGCAGAGGCCATTAAACAAATAGCAAATATCAACTCCAAGCCAGGGATCAAAGCCAGGATTTCAAAGCTTTTCAAAACCTCAGGAAAGCAGGCTCCACTTTTATCTCGGGGTGGGGTGGGAGGGGGTGGGGGTGCTGTTTTGAAGGTTGAGGGCTGCAACAGAGACCATGCACTTTCTTAGTCCCACAAGATGGCAGTGTTCATTTTTGATTCATCTCTTTTACTTTTTTCTGTTTGGTCACTCCTCTCTCCCACTTTCTGGACACTGTTCTGTTTTCATCATTTATTTTAGTTCCTTGACCTCTTCCTCTACTTTTTCTATTTTCTCATTTATTTTCTTTATTCCCTCTTTTAAGTCTTCATGTATTGCTTGTAGTTGTAACATATTTTTTCAATTCTGGGTTTATCTTTTCTTGTTGTGTTGATGTGTCCAATGTCTTTTGTGTCATAGGACTCACTGTTGTTGGTAGATGTGATATTGTCTCCTTTGTTCTATCCATTTTTATTCTTACTCTTCAAGCCAATAAAATTTACAATCCAAATTGGTTTAAACGTAAAATAAAAACCAGAACAAAAAGCCAAAACCCAAATCAGAAAAAGAGCAGCCAAAAAGAGAAAAAAGAAAAAATAATTTTTTTGCACAAAAAATTAATCCAATTTAGTATCTTCAGGTTCTTGATACCCCAATCCAAGATATGTAGAAAGCAAAGCCAAAAGATAAAAATCAGAAGAGGATTTTCCCCTTTTCCAAAGCAAAGGGAGTAAAAATAAAACAGGTAAAACCAGAACAAACAGTATTATATGCAAAAAGAGGAACTAACAAAAGAAAAAACTTCTTTTAAAAAATATACCGGTAATCCATTTTATATAGAAAAAGGTAAAGTTAAAAGGTTAAATTAAAAAAAACCTTACTAAGAAAAGAATATAAATACAATATTTTTTGTATTTTTGTACAAAATACAAAACCAAAGAAATTGTGATTCTGAAGCAAGTCCCCAGAAGAGTAAGAGACATAAGGAAAGCTTACCAATTCTTGACTAAATGATCAGAAAAGGAGTGAATTTTAGATGGTTGATACCAGAAGGAATATTGGTGAACTGGCAAGAACAAAGACACAGATTGGATACACTGGAAAAGGCAGAATTATTCTATGAACAAAATATTGGATTTCTAGAAGAGAGAAGAAGGATGGACTAAAAACCAAGAGGAAAAAGAGAAAAAAAAAGAATTAAATCAAGAACAAGAAAAAAGAGCAATGAGAGAAGATGTACAAGCAAAAGAAGTTAAAGAGCAAAGAGTGACCAGAGCAACTAATCAATTAAATAAGTAAAGAGATGGAAGAAGAAATAAAAGTAATTTCACTAAACATAAATGGACTAAATTCGGCGATAAAAAGAAGAATATTTAATAAATTAGAAAAACTAAAACTAGAGATTATATGTTTACAAGAAGGATGCATTAAAAAACAACATAGGAAATACTTAGAATATGCAAAATTAGGGAATCTATACACATCATTAATTGATCAAAGTAAAAGAGGAGTTGTACTATATATCAAAAAGGAGATACAGTCTGAGGAGATATGTGAAGCTCTAGAAGGAAGAATATTGGTGGTGGAAATAACAATGAACTTTTAAAAAGTTT
>JANHFT010007704.1:204456-215241 GCA_032467955.1 Pseudoxenodon macrops | reverse complement strand
TTGTCTAGTATTGTAAGAGGTGGAAGTATGGGAGGGTTTCTCCTAAAGTCTACCACCATTTCTACGGTTTTGAGTGTGTTCCGTTCCAGATTGTTCTGATCCAGATTGCACAGAGACAACTAAAATTTCCTGAGTGTTCACAGTCCTAACTTTTTTTTCTAAGAAAAGGTTATGTTTCCTGTACATGGAGTATTTATTGTTGCTGTGATCATTCAAAGCGTACCCAGTTAAGCAAATGTGATACTTTAAGAGAGGTTATGATGAAAATGGTAGGTTAATTGCATTCAACTAAAACGAATAAGAAATTAACTTGTGTGCTCCCTTATAAGGAAGAGGGGCAAAAAACTATGCAAGAAGAGAGAGACCATTTTCAGGTAGACAGAATAAAAAGAGGGTGAAGAAAATAAAAATAGATAATGCGCGTGTATATAATATATAGAAAATGGAAAAAAGAAAAATATTGGTGACCCTTGTCATAAATAAACTATCATTCTGTGGATCAGTTATTTCTAGGCTCTAGCTAGAAACAACTTTCATTCTACATTATTTCTTCCTAAAGTATTGTATTAAATAAGATTTTAATTCTAAAGATAATTCAATCACACACCATTGAATACCCAAGATATTAAATTTTAGGATATAAACATCAATAGCTTTGGATATAATTTTATTATAAGAATTCAACATTTAACATTTTGGAGTGATATTGAGATTTTAAAGAAAATAAATGTAGGACAAAATGTGCCGCTCCTGAACAAATAAACCCAGTTTCAACCCAGGATATAATTGGCATATATTTTTCTTCCTAAAAGCATCTAGATAAATGTGTATTTTGACTTGCAGTTGAGAGAGAGAGTGTTCATAATAAGGTTCCTTATAACAGCTATTTCTCTCAAATGCTGGATAGTACAAAGTTTCCTGTTTTTCTTTGTTGTGTATTTCTTTAATAGTGCTTGTAGTGTACTGCGGAAAGTTACCCTTCTTGTTGCTGCTATATTATTTTAGGCTATTGTGGACTTCCTTTGTGCTTGCTGGGTAGTTCAGCGTCATCTAGCTTCCTAGATAAAATATATAGTTTTTGAATGAAATATCCCAAAGTGTAACGACAGCAAATGTATACAACTTAACCCAATTATTTTCAGTTACCAAAGTCAAAAACTACAATAAAATTCTCTTTATTTGTGACCAGTCAGGGAAACTCTGTCTCTGCTCTTTGATCAGTTCCTATCTGTTACTTTTAAAGGTTGCGTGAGTGCTTAGCGTAGCTGGTTTAGCTAGCCAAGTGTTAGTCTTCAAAAATAAAACCAACAGGCAGTGAGTGAGCTGCTGAAACAATGGATCAACCAAGAAACAGGGCAAACTATGAAGTCTTAGCAGAATTGTGTCTATTTGAAATCACATCTATTCAGTTTCTTAGATAATGATGGTGAGTTGCTTGCTAGCTGTCTGAATTACTGTCCCCCCCCCATTTGTTCCCTGTGCAGTTTTATCCAGAAGGAAAACCCCTCTACCAAGTGCACTATGAAAATGAAGACGGCCCAGGTTCCAACTTCTATGACATAGTGGTCATTGCCACTCAACTACATGACAGCAAGAACAATATTACCTTTCAGAACTTTGATCCTCCTATTGCTGAGTTTCCTGGAACTTTTCACACCACAGTCACCTCCATTGTTCACGGCTACCTCAACTCCTCATACTTTGGCTTCCCAGATCCCAAGCTTTTTCCTTTTGCCAGTGTCCTCACTACAGAAACCCCTGGCCTCTTCTTCAATTCCATGGATAACATTTGCCCCGTCAACTTATCTAATACCTTCAAGCGGAAGCAACCCCAGGAAGCTGCTGTGTGGCGTGTCCACTCAAAGCATCCTTTGGAAAAGCACGAGTTGAAGATGCTGTTCCGTTCTTATTATTCTGTTCAGGTGACAGAATGGCAGCTCTGTCCTGATTACGGATCAGTCAAGAGCCTCCCACCTATTATCCTGCATGACAGCCTCTTCTACCTCAACACCATGGAGTGGGCAGCCAGCTCCATGGAAATGACTTCCGTGGCAGCCAAAAATGTGGCTCTCTTAGCCTACAATCGGTGGAATCGTGACGTAGAGAAAATAGACCAGAAAGACTTAATGCACAAAATGAAGACTGAGCTGTGAACTTAGAGAGCACTGCGAGACAAGACTTTATTGCATGCAGAGTGAGGCTACTAAGTGCCATTCCTTGACTTGCTGTGCTCCAGTTATATTGGATTGCGGCATTTGGAATTCCCAATCAGTGTAGTAAGAAATGCTGAGATTTGCAGTCCCACACATTCTCTAAGTTGAGGAATAAACTACTGCAAATTTAACAAATCCGTAAGTAAAGCAGAGCACTGGCAAATCTGTGTATTTATACGTTCATCTGTTGTTATCTGTGTCATGGCAATCTCTTTAGCATAGCTTCCTCTATCTAGTTGTTCAGGATTCCTCAGTAATCATGGAAGAGGATTGAAACTGAATACTGTCACATTCCATTTGACTTTTACTTTACCTGCTGAATCATATTCATACAGCCCAATTGTGTGTATATCACCCAACAGGCTGCAACTTTGAATGCACACTTCCTTCTTGTGTCTTCCTTTGCAGCCTTTCCATGTAATTTATACTGGACTGGACCTTCTTATACTTCATCCCCTAAGCTAAAGGAAATACCACTTTTAGGATCGTAAGACCTTTTATGAGTTCTTGGTTTTCCTACGGTAGCATCCCAAGCACTGTATTCCCTTATGTTTATTAGAAAGCCCCACAGTGCTGAAACAAAGGACTTGGAACGTTTACTGTGAGAAAAACTAAACAGCTTAATGAATCATGTAACTTTTTATCCACTATCCTGATAAACGTACGTGCACAATTAATGGCTGATCTGCCAGCCATCCCATGGGCCTTTTTCCTGGAAATAGATTAAGCATGCTGTCCTCCGGAATTTGGTTTAAAAAAAAAAATCCTTGATTCCTAAATTGAACTAACATTCTGGGATTTTCCTGAATAGATTCCACAATACCCTAGCCATTTGGTCAGGCTGATCTGGTAAATCTTGGGGGGGGGGGGAAAGTGTGTGGATTGGGAGCTTGAATATTTGCTACTTATTGCTAATGAAGCTGGAGCCCCCTACAACAACTGGGTAGGGTAAAGGGATAACTTGTTTTTGCTAATGAAATAAAATGATGAGGTTCCCTATCTTTCTTTCTAGAAACTGAAGAAAATGCTTCATTTCAATTGTTAGCTTGTGTACAGCGTGGATATTGATAAGGTTTTCTTTAATGAACTTTGTTAAATCAACAACATATTGAGCAACACACTTTATGACCAAGCAGCTAAATAGGTGTAGGTCCTGCTAGCCTCTAATCAGATATTTCACTGTGCCTTGAATCATAGCCTTTAGTTGGCTGGGAAGAATGGAGAAAATGAAAATAAAGTTATCAGCTTGTTTCTTTTGAAGTTGTGACGTTCTGGCACATAGACAAAATATTAGATCAAGGATAGCTAACTGTTTGCAGCTGGTTGGCAGATCTTGTGAGTATTCTCACAAAATGGTTGCCACAGTCGATGTGGCTGGACTCAAAATATTCCTTGGTCAGGGTGAACTGAGAAACTGTTGTTCAGTTGATCTCACTTTATTAGATCCCATATCTGAGTAGATGGATGGACTTCTAAACAAAGCACTAGACTGCATTACATTTACGTAATGTTTAGAAAGTCCTCAGTAGATTTTTGTGATTAATGGCTCTGGGCCCCACATAAGATAAAGGCAAATGAACATGGACGTATGCCCACATTTTCACTTAACAAAAATAATTAAAAAGAAAGGTGCAGCAGGGGTTTGGCAGGTACAAAAGCCAGCTGCTTACAGTTATATCAGTACTTCTTGGCATCTGATTGGGTAACTGCCCTTTATTTTGCTCTGTTGCTTCATCGCCATAATGACACTGCATTCAATCCATGAAAAATTATTTCTGAGAAACAACTCACCCAGGATTCAAATGGGAATCTTTCTTAGACTTACGTACAGAACCCAAGGATTGGACTCGGGCTCCTCTTCCTGTGGATCAAACCAGAGGTGGGTTCTAAATCTTCTTACTGTCAATTTGCTCAGGGGTGCGGCGCGGCCACGCGCGCACATACACGGTGCTTTGAAAAAGCCGTGCATGCGCAGAAGCAAAATTCAAGATGCTGCTGCCTACAGCGCCACCGAAAGAACTGGCTCGGGGGCGTGGCAGGCCCGGGTTGCTAACAGTTCTACCGAACTGGGCCAGTAGGTTACTAACGGTTCGGTAGAATCAGACTGAACCGTTAGGAACCCATCTCTGGATCAAACCATGTTGAATAATGGTTTGAAAGATGGCAAGCTTAGTTTCTGTAGAACAGGCAGCACTGATGGTTTCCCTGTATTATAACAGTTCTTCAGCTGCTTATCCCACATCAGAATGTTTCCCAATCCTGCTATTGGAGAACTCCCAGTTGCCGGGATCGAATCTGGGCCTTTCTGCAAAAAGACTTTCAGCCCCTGAGCTGTGATTCCCTTCCATTTTGAAGGATAGGGTATTGAAAGAGGTTATTACAGATTCTTGGGTCCATCACAATGTGTGTGCATAGTAATAGGCAGGAAAGATTTCTTGGGCTACCTTGCTGCCTTCTCAGTCTAACTTGGTACGAATTTCACCCTTAATGTTCCTCTAGCTTCCTGCTGACACGCAAGCCATGTTATCAGAACTTTTGAGCACAGGGGCTGCTGGTATTTAGATGAGGCTTTCTTGATGGCATTGCATAAGGTGAATAGTAGCCTCCCAAACAATCTTGATTTAAAGAGCCTCTCCATTACTCAACTTTCCTCCATTGCTCAACACTTAGACTCGGTTCTCTGCTATGACTTGAGAGGCAATGGAGGACTCTAACCTTGAAACTGTTTAGTAGGTTCTCATTGTGCTAACCGTAGTGGGGTTGAGCTGATGTTTTGTGTGGACCCAATCAAGTATGCTTTGGTAATCAAACATATGAAGTCTACAAAGTGTGAACCCAGCTAGTTAGTTCTGATGAAGTGTTCTATACTCAGTGTTCCAGTATTGTCTAAAAAGGATACTCCGAAAGGCGGTTTTTGAATGTATGAAGCCAACTGGATGACTTTGGGCCAGTCACCCTCTCAGCCCTAGGAATAATGTAATGGCAAACCACTTATGAAAATCTTGCCAAGAAAAACTGCATGGAATTGTCCAGGTAGTTTCCAGGAGTTAAAGACTTAACTTGAACACACATACAGACAATGACATACTGGTCTATATATTGACTCTTCTCTAAAGGTTCGGTCCAAACTCAACTTTATAAGCTAAATTGTCACCAGTCCGAAGGCCTGAAAATAGATACACATTTAAACCAATAATCTCTCCTCTGTTTTTTCTCTAAATTCCTAAGCAAACAAGGATGCCAAATAAGAAAAAAATGGAAGTGGGATCTGTGGCTGTAGCATAATAGCAAGTGCTGTTTAAGCGAGGAAGTAGCTTGAACTGTTTAAACTGGACCTAAAGCATTAATGAGTAATTTGCCTGCTAGATATATATTCCAGCCTTCTTGAAGGTAATGCAGAGATATGAGCAATAGCACTTAGACTTGTATACCACTTTACAGTGCTTTACAGCCTCTCTAAGCAGTTTACAGAGTCAGTATATTCCCCCCAACAATCTGCGTTCTCATTTACCCACCTGGGAAGAATGGAAAACTGAGTCAACCTTGAGCCTGGTGAGATTTGAACTGCCGAATTGCTGGCAGCCGGCAGGCAGCAGAAATAGCCTGCAGTACTGCACGCCAACCACTGTGCCACCACAGCTCAGACAAAAGCAAGTGACTTCAATATCTAAAAGTACATTGGTATTTTCTCATTTGGCAAAAGAACAGAGCAGTTTAGAAGAGCAAAAATAGTACTTCATCCATAAGAGCAGGAAGTCCCTTCTTCCTGAGTCCTCAGAAGATGCAAGTGCAGCCCACAGCAAGGGTCTCCATAACCATCTTGTATTCTTTGTGGCACTTTTTCTTCTTCCTGTGAGGCTTACTTGGCTCACACAGCATCCGTCGCACTGGGATTTTGCTATAGATAGGAATGCTGACCATGGTGCGGTCTTCCTGCATGGTGAAGGGATTGATGCACCCTGCGCACAGACAATGTGCCTCTGGGATGTCAACTGGAACCCGGGATGCATCATGGTTTATCCTAAAGGAAAACAGGTTGACATTAAAATATGCATATTTTTCTTAACGGCTGGTAGGACTGCAGCAGGCTGAATATGGAGACGAAAAAGTGATTCTTGACATCCATATTGCACTTCCAGGCTCTTTAAAGAAGCTCCTGCTTTTTCTGGGCATCACACAATGCCAGGAAAATACATTTGACTGAGAAGGTGCCATCTTATGTACTGTAACATGCCTGCCCATATACACTGTAAATCACTTTTTTTGTGTAGATACCCCAAAGCTTTTGTAAGAAAATGACACTGAATTCTTTCTACCATTAGAAAATTCTATTTTCCAGATGGGAAAAATATCTGCATGTAACCTGTTTGCGCATGGGAAGAATCACGGTTCAACAAGAGGGACAGCAGGGCAAACATCCGCCACATAGAAAATTGTTACAATAGGCAATTTCTTTCACTTGTGGAACCTTTCCCAATCTGGTACCTTCTAGAAATGTTGAGATGAAGATTTCCAGAATTCCCAATGAATGGCTGTGCCAGCTAAGAATTCATGGAGTTATAATTCTCAGATTGGGAAAGACTAACTAACAGATGAATGCCTTCTTCTTAAACAATCATAGATTTGTTCCAGAAAATGATACAATTCTATTACAATTATTTAACTAAGCTATAGAAGTAAGCAGGTCCAGGAAGTCTCTTCTGCTGTGACACTTTGTTAGAACCAGAGCTGGGCTTAGAATTAGCTGCCCAGAAGCCTTTATAGCTTAGATGCCACATTTCGTGGCTGCTGCTGTTACTGATAATTATAGGTCACAAACTGATACTACTAAGCACTGATGTATCATCGCTGAGCAAAGTTAAATGCCAGCGAAGCAACAGTGATTCCATGCACCATTGGAAATGATGGGACATAGACTGCATTCCTTTGCTTCCCATGAAGCAAAGTATAAATGAATTCAATTCTTTTACTTCTGGACCTGTTAGAATTTGGGATCTCCAGTTCTTAGTGGCGATGAATGAAATTACTTGTTCAATGTTCAGAAATACAGTAAACTCACAGACCATTAAAAATACCACGAGCGGAGGATACAGCGCTGCAAATTCGGACAACCCTGTTTATCTTCTTGATCTGAATATTGGGCAGTATTGAATATTTAAACTAATTCAGGTTTGCCTATGATTGAACTGCAGAATCGCAGCTGCATATAGGCTCTGCTAGATAGAAGATTCAGTTTGACCATTCCTTTTTAAGTTCAGTACAAGAACAGAGAATCCTGGCTTAACGGTGTAACTGGGAGTAACTGCTAAGCAACAGAATTGTAATATGCAGCATCAAGGGGCTACGCTGACTTACAATGGCAGTTGTAGCAGTTCCAGTTGTGCTCATTAAACAAATCCCATGGGGTTGTTGAGCATGCTGTCATGTCATCACTGGGACCTCCTGCCAGCTTCCCCATTGACTTTGTTGGAAGCCAACAATGAAGATCACAAATGGCTATCATGACTTTGGGATGCTATGGCTGTTGTAACTCAGAGTCATTTGCTATGTGCCTTAGTCACGGGGAGTGCTATGACAACTGTGGACCAGTCATAAATATCCTTCAGTGCCATTGTCACTTCAAATAGTCACTGAATAAGTAGTCATTAAATGAAGATTCCCTGTAAGCTCTCTTTTATCATCAACAGTGCATGCTGCTAGGACAATTTTTGGATGTAGCATTCACCTTTTGATGATGGCAAGGTAGCTTCCTTCCTGTCACTTCTGCTCTGGACAATTCAAGGGTCCCAAGGTACAATAATTAAACCAGTGATGTTCCCAGGCTGTGAATCCCAAACTACAACCTCCCCAAAGGACCAGGCTTTTACTAGTTCTATTTTAGGTTCTGTTGTATCCTACTACATCCCAGGTGAGTTGAGTTGGCTAATGCACCTGAAGCATTAAACCAATCACTGATTTCTGGAGTTACATGTGGCTACATTATAGTAAAATTCAGTTTTAGATCAAAGTTCATAATTTCAATTTTCCTATTTCAATTTCAAGCTTTCAATAGCAATCAAAATAGTTCTACTTAGAAACGTTATTTAGGAAAATAGCACCAAAGCTGTTCCCAGTGCAAGATTCTTAAATAAGAACAAGCAGTGACTGGATTATATACTTATGCTATTCTAATCCAATCTAGTTAATATACAGAATGAAATATAACCTTGCTGTTCAGATTATCCTTAGCAGTCTGACCAATACTAAACAAAGTTAAACATTCCTCAAATTCCCCAGAGGAATTAGAGGATTGCTCATATTTCCCCCTTCGTTGAGTGAGAAGGTCATCAAAATCATTTTTGGGTTCCCATAAAGTCCTAACTTCTACTCAAGTTCTGAAGTTGGACCTCTTACACTAGAAAAAGTGAATATTTTTGCTGGTGTTGATGGATCCAATGTACCCAAATCCCCTTTAGCTTCCTGACAAACTAATGTGTAATCTAAACCAGACAGGGAAACTAATGTGTAGTAGTTAAGGAATCAGAACTAGAAACCAGGAGACTATGAATTGTAATCCCATCTTTGACCCGAAGCTAGGTGGCTGACTTTGGGCCAGTCATTCTCTCTCAGCCCTAGGAAGCAGGCAATGGGCAAACCACTTCTGAAATTTTGCCAAGAAAACTGCAAGGGTTTGTCCAAATAGTCACCAGAACTCAAGGCTCACGTGAAGACACACACACACGCACACACACACTCCTCCCTGCTCCAGTTCTGTTTTACTTGACCCTGTTAATTTTCATTATGCTTTTTACCACAACATGTAAGATCTCTTCCCCTCCACAGCAAAACAGATTATTAACTTAAGGACTGCTTTGAGCATCATATTGACAATAGAATACTACAAGATCATAAATCCGACAAAGCTGAGAGGTTCAGAGAGAGGGGAGGGGGGGAGAGAGAGAGGGAGAGAAAGGGAGGGAGGGAGGGACGGAGAGAGAGAGAGAGAGAGAGACTCACTCAATTACCAAACTTTGTTCCGCCTCACCTGTAGGCCCATGGAGACAAACTCCTCTTGTTCGACATCCAGAGTCTCAGATTAACCTGGCATTTATTGTCCAGCAGCTCAGAGCTATTTCGCAGTTGGTTAACCATCTCTTGAATGCTCCGCTCATAATCCTCCACGAAGGTGTAGTCGGTGAGAGCCCCCAGATTTACCCTCAGCACAGGGTCAGGCGAGGATTCCTGGGCCCGCAGAAGTTGTTCCCTGACTTTGGCTGAGCCTCTCCTCCTTCCTTTTGTTCCTCTGCTCTGCTCTTTCGATGCAGGGGTAGCATCCAGGGCCAAGGAGAGGCAGAGAGCGCAGAAAAGCAACTGGAGAAGAAAACAGGCAGACTTTATTCATTCCTTTGCATGAACACAGGTTCTTATAAATACAGCATTGTATGATGAATTAAAATGAAACAGAAACCCTAGCAAAGATCAAAGAACAATACGCAAAGCAACACAAAAAAAGGTACAGTAGCAAACAAAGAAGATCTGATCTTCAAAACATAACAAAATATTGTTGAACATTTAATTTAAAAAACTGATTAATAATTTTTATTTCTTACTGATCAACCTGGAACATCCTCCCAATAAATGTTTGATAGTAACCTAAAAGTTGGTGATTCACCCAGGATTTTTCAATGAGTTTCAGGATTGAGTGGCAGCTGGATTTCTCCTTAGTCAAAGACTATCTCCGATAGGACTGGCTGCTTAACCAGGGATCCAGGGTTCAGATACGCTCTGCTCAAAAATCTGTTCATTTCATTTCCTATTTGATTGATTTGGAACAGTCCCATGTTTTCCAAGTTCAAATATTTTGTTTCAAGGCTTCTCTACAGGAAGCAATAGGAACATGAGATAAGCCCTGTTCCTTCTTGTTTCCTTCCCCTTTCTAGGGCTACAAAAGAAGGTCAGGCTGAATGCTTTCTATCACACATGCCCCAGAGCTGTGCATTTAAAAAGAAAAAAAAGTCATAATAAGCCATTGAAGCAACCTTTTATCAGAATAATTATCCTTTTTGTCGTTTCTATGCTCAACATTTTTTTTAAAAAAGCATTCCTGTTGCTAAAATTTGAGTGGAGCGGATTCGTTTGAAACTCGGGGAAAAGAATTTGGATTTTTATCATTTCAAGCACATTGCTAACGTATCAGCTACTCCCAGTTTGGCAGTCTCCAGATGTGACTGTAGTTAGAGAATTTCCCAGAAAGAAGAATGAGAATTGCTGGTTTTACACATCTGGAGGCCTCCGGGATAAGCCCACTGTCCCCCTCATCTCTCCAACCCGTTTCACGCCAGCCCTTGTCTACATATCTTGCCTTCGTTATGGCAAAACAACAGTACTAATTAAAGAAAAGCCACCGCGTGATGCCAGGGTTCCTGGCAAACTGGTTCTCTACATGCATCTGTTTGGGTTTCTGGGACACATGTGGATCTTTAGCACATACAGTAAGGCAGCCGTTCCAGTGTGCCAGCAGTTGTGTCTTTTTTTTGTCCCTGTGTCCCCCCACCGCAGGAGAGCTTCATTCTCTTGATTTTTGTCTCTAGCT
>JANHFT010007704.1:158835-169166 GCA_032467955.1 Pseudoxenodon macrops | reverse complement strand
TCTCTCTCTCTCTCTCTCTCTCTCTCTCTCTCTCTCTCTCTCTCTCTCTCTCTCTCTCTGTATCTCTGTATCTCTGTCTCTCGCCATCATCTGTGTTAAATTGGCTTTATGGTTTTAGTTACTTGTATCATTATTTGGGTAATATGGAATATCCTAATGGAACAAACGGTCTGTGACTGAATTTCCCTTTCTGTTCTTAGGCTATACATAATTGTACATGCTTAAAGTCACTTTGCCTTAAATTTTTCATCACATAACTTTCTAAGGTGGGGGTTTTTTTGACCAAAAAAGAAAAAGATTGGGATGCCCTTCATGAAAATGAAAGGAAAATAAAGAACCTACCTCAAGCAATTGGAGCCGGGGGTGGGGAGAGGGAATCTGTTTGCGGGAAGCATCTTTATATATATATTTGCCAGTCTCTTTTCCTCTCCAGATGTTGAGAGATAATGATGGAAATGGGAAACAAAGAAGCTATCGAATAAGATTTATTTCTTAATTTTTAGTAGCATCGTGACTACTCTTTATTTCAGCATCCTGAGGTTATTCTCTAGAGTGATGACTTTTGATTTTGAGAGTTTCAGGGCACGAGGGAAAGAGTAGAAATGGTTTTGATTTTAGGACTGTTAAGCCTATAGCTGCTCCTGTTTCTCCCCGCCATCCTCCCATGCTGTGCACCAAGCACAAAATGCCTACAAAAATTAGTACTGATGTGATTCTGTACTTTTCAAAGGAAGATAAAGCAGTTCGTCTCTGATGGTTGCCAGACACTACAAAGGCAGACTCTAAAATGCAGATGTCTCATAGAGCAGTTCTGGTATTTGTTTGTTCCAGAGAATGTGTTCCAGGCTGGAAAATAAAAACCAGAAATATTTCCAGCCAAGACTGCCCTCCTCACCTCCCACATTGCAGTGGAAAAAGGCAATAGATCACTACGTCTTCCCAGCGCTCTGTCGCCAAGGTGGAGCCAACCTAGAAGCAGAGGTGCTGCTAAAGTTAGAGCAGCAAAAAGCTTCACAGGCATTAAACAACCCAGTGGGAAAAGATGTCTGGTTTTATCCATTTGTTTCAGCCTCCCAACCACCCCCAGCTCTTCTGGTAATGTGATCCAGACTGACTATTCAATCCGTATATCAGTCAGTCAAAATTTCTAGCACAAAGGAAAGATTTTTCATAGCAAGGGATTCTGTTTACCCCGTTTTGTTTTGTTTTTTTGCTCTTGACAGCAACATTTTAGGGGTCCTTGGTTTTCTCTGTGCTCGGTTGTTTTCTGGGGGATGTTTCATTACCCAAACTAGATAACATCATCAGTGCTAGCTGTGATGTTATTTAGTTTGGGTAATGAAAAGCTTGCAAGAAAACAAGGAAGCTCAGAGGACACCAAGGACCCCTCATTTCATCCCTGAACTACAAATATTCTCCTCTATCAGCAATATTTTAACATGCCGGTAGAAATTAAATAAGTTTCGTTGTTGTTAATAGATCAATACAATTCTTTCCAAAGCATCTCAGATACACAACTACCTCTCTGCTGATCACCTTGATATCTGGCCATTTTCTTTCTTTTCCCCCCCTCCCTCATTAGAATATAGGTAGCAATATGAGCAGTATTGATGTTTTTTTCAAAATGCTAATATCTGTGGTATCAGGATTTAAAGCACTGAAGCCAAAAACAACAGCTCACAAGAAGGGAATTCTTTTCTTGCTATAGTGAAATAAAAACATGCACATACATATTCAGATTTCCCAAAGCAATTATTTATAGGAAAGTCTGTGTGTCTAGACTTCGTACAATGTTAAATAGTTCCTGGAGAGAGTAATATTTCCTTTCTTACTTGTGAAAACGGGATCTGGAAATCATTTAAATTTTTCCCCCATCCTACTTTTTTTTTTAAAGAGCAGTTTATAAATCACATTTACAACTTTAAATAGTTTACGAAACTATTCCGATTCTGATGAAAATCAAATAAAATGCCTCCTCATTTTCCTCGGCTTTTCCAAAACAACATTTCAATTTATGCCTCTTCATAAAATGTCGTGGAAGAAGTACAGATGTACTTTCCAAGACTGACCCTAATCATTATTAGTCCTGTATAGTTACTTCTTTTCTATTCTTTTTTATTGTAGGGAAGCAGCCAAGAATTGAGCGTATATGTCTTTGCAAGACCTATCAAATCAACTCTGGGTGTGAGATTTCATAGTAGTGAAATCAGAAATGATTCATGATTGAATTCAAATGTCATTTTTAAACTCATAATGCAGGAAAGAGATCAAAAGTTGATGTAAGTTAGCCTCCTTCAAGCTACCAGACAATATTCATCAGATACTGCAGTTGTTAAGAATTGTTAAGACAGCTGTGCTTATATCTGGAAGACATAAAGCTGGGGGAAGCTGCTGTAGATACAATTGTGAAAACGCTCACAGGTTTTAATGTCTTGACAATTTTTTTCTATTTTGAAAATATTAGCCTAAAGACTGACTATAGAATGCAGCCATCTTTTCTCCTATGGAAAAATTGTCTTCATATTTTATGATCTTCATCATGGGTCAATGGAGAAAGACAATTGTATCTGCTGTCTGACCTTTCACTGCTGTGATGTCCAATCACAGAGGTTGAGGTTAGGTCCAGAAGAGGTAGCACAGGTGCTGACTTTTCCATAAGTTATATTCTGTTACTGGAGAAAGGAACATGGATATGGACCTACCTTGTCATATAATTTGGAGCATATAACCTTTTTTTAGCTTTTAATCTTTTCTAAAGAAAGTTTTATGTCTGACTCTATTAATTAGAATGGATACAATAGTGTTAACTTACATCGTGCTAGAGGTAGTGCATGTATTTCTAAAGGATGGTGTAACTTTATTTTACTACACATTATTGGTGGAACAGTTGCACCGACCCTTACCGGTATCTGGGGATAGGGACTATTGTGGTAAGTGAAAAGAAAGTTACAACACAACGCATAATTAGTGGATCATCCACATGTGGCTGAATCCCAGAAAGATATGAATAAACTTGCAATCTGAATGCCTTTGTTTAACAAGATTGTAAATGAAGGGATTTGGCAAGGCTCAAACAAGGCAGACCAGATTCTGAATGATATCAGTTCCTAACAGGATCAGCACTAGTAATTCATCAAAAGTCCCTGCAAAATTCTATCCAAAACTGTGTCTCTGAACATTATTAGATTGTTCGTGTCATTTTCTCCACTCTTCTAGTTGTAGGTAGCAATCTCTAAGATTGTGAGAGGGGAAAAAAGATTCTCAGATACTTAAAGACTAAGGGAATTCCCTCAGAGCCTCTGGAAGTCTTTCTGAAGCAATGTGTGGTTGTCCTTACTCTTCCTTTATTGTCGACCAATGTTTCCTCCAACTGGCAATGGAAGAATGTAAAAAAAAAAGTAGCTAAATACCACTCTGTCCCCCTCTTCATTCTTTCCTTACTCTATAATTGCACTGGAAGAGAGGGCAACATTTCTAGGTCATCTGGCAGGAGAGGCACAATCTTGGTAATAGTAGGTAGGATAAGGTAGGCATTTCTCCCAGTGGGAAATAGGAAATCTTGCAATTCAAGAAAAAAAAGTTGTAAAGCATTTGTTATATTTCCTCAGAAGCAGATGTCAAGCCATTAGTTAACCATCTTCTCAAGGTCTTCAGAAACCCCATATTAGATATATTTTAATATTAGAAAACAGCATAAAAAGGTTTTGGAGCATGTAAAATTGGGGACATTATATACAACATTTGCTTGGCAAAGTAAAAGAGGAGTAGCGCTATATATAAAAAAGACAATACAATCTAAACAAATATTTGAGGACGAGGAAGAAAGAATATTAATGGTGGAAATAGTAATGCACTGGAAAGAAACCCCATATTATTATAGGGCCATCTGAATGGTGCCAATCTCATATCAACACAAGGAGCCTAAGAGAGTACTTGGTTTCACACATATAACATAGAAGATTAGTGTAACATTAGTTGGAAGGCTCTTACCTTAAGCATCAGCAATCTTAAATTTTGGAACAGACAGTCAATTGTTCCTCTTATGCTATTCTAGAGTAGCTTCACTGTCATTTCTAGGATATTCCAGGGATTTGACATACATAGTTGAATGTTAACTATTTCTTTTCTAAAGAGGAGGAAAGAAAACATATTGATCTCTTTTACATCTCCACTTCTGGTAAAAAAACAAGATCCTCATTTAAAAAAAATTCTATTTCGTTAACATATGTGACTTCCTCCAAATGATATTTGATAAGATTGCTGAGAATTTTAAACCAGTGGAATTAGGAACAATTTCCTAGTTCCATTTGCTTTAAAAAGTCTACAACACCCGAGGGAAAGCACTTCAGTTATTAAATCAGTTACAACTCTGTGGGACAGACAGACACATTTCCTAACCGTTGAAATCACTTACTAATCATTGTAACCACAATGAAATGTGGGCCAATATGATTCTCCTTGTGACTGAGCTGTGATTGGAATCCATTACTCATGTTCATAGTCTTACAAGGTTATGACTGCTATTCCATTGTCTGGTGTCACTGGCTTTTGCTTTGGCTGAAGAGTCAAATAAAATATGTTCTTCTAGTATACAGGCAGTCCCCAGCTTATGAAGGAGGTCCATTCCTAAATCTGTCTTTAAGTTTATTTGTGGGTAAGTCAGAACAATTATTTAGCATCAAATGTTAATCAAATGTTTGTATTAATCTATAGTATATAATTGGCCTGGTGCTGGAGAGGATTTGATTCTATTGCTGGAAAGTGGGAGGGTGCGTTACTATTGAACTTAATTTCTTGAAATAAACATCAAGGGAGGTTTGAACAGAGCTTATCTTTTTCTCATCATAAATGGCCTTGTAGCAGCTAACAGCCTCAGTTACTATCCTTGATGAATTTGATGAACCTCTCTATATCTTGTGCCTCTAACTTTGCCCTACTGCTTCAAAGAGACCAAAGACTTCAGCTAACTTTTTCATCAAAAATATTTTTGGTTCTGGAGTTTTTGGGTCCCCATCTTCATAAATTGCTATCATCTACTACTCTAGTTCTCAATGGGTCAGTTCTTCCACATGGGAGTTGAGTACATCATTTTCACAAATGTCTAATTGCACTTGATTACCAATATACCAACCATAACTTGCTTGCCTGGCTCTAGCAATGCTACCAGCTGTAAACCCTTGAAAAGCATGCAGAAATTGGGGATAAAATTTCCACTCTCCTTTCATATTTGGCTGCTTTGCTTCATCCCAAGAATCAGCAGTATTGTTGATGGGATCATAGATGTTATAATTCCATCAGCTCTTCACATCACCTGGCATAACATGACTTATTGTAGAAAGTCTGTCACGAATATTGGGCCTTAGAGAAGGCTATGATTCCCTGCCTGATCCATTGCCTGAAGTAGCAGTATGTTGTTGGAGATAAAAATATGACCTTTACGTTGATGTGAATGTTATCTAAAGTGCTTAGATGTCCAGGTGCATTGTCAAGCACAAGGAGAATCTTGAAAGGAATTTTCTTGGCCAAGCAATAATGTTCAACAATAGGGACAAAATGGTTCAAGAACCAATCTAAAAAGATGGCAATTGTAACTGAAGGTTTTGCCTTAGCTTTCCAAGGACCAGGAAGACATACTTTCATGATATAGCGAAGGGTCCTTGGATTTAGGAAGCAATAACAGAGGATGGTAGAGGACAAGAAGGCCTGGAGGAACATTGTCCATGGGGTCACGATGGGTTGGAGAAAACTTCGCAACTAACAACAACAACAACACATACAAAGGCTTGAACTTGCAACCCCTGAATGTTTTACTCCCAATAACCTTAGCTTATCCTTTGATACCTCATGCCTTGGTGCACTTTCTTTTCCTCTTTTAAAATGTTCTTTCAGGCATTCTTTACCAAAATAAGCCTGTTTCTTCTTCATTAAGTATTTAGTCTGGCAAATAACTTCCCTCCTCATTGCTTTTTTCCTCAGCATTTCAGCAAAATCATGCACAGTACATTAGTACTCTACTTTGCACTTCAATATCATGGAAATTTGCCTTTATTTTGAAATGATTGAACCAAACCCTACTCACAACAAAGCGTCACAAAGTACTGCGTGCATTTGTTATTATGAACAGTTGTATGTAACTCAAATGTTCGATATAATAGCTTTATAGCAGTCCTTTCGTAAGTGGAAGTTGTCTGTAAGTTGGATGCTTAACCTAGGAAATGGCTAGCTTGGGACTATTGGACAGCAAAACACATCCAATTCATCTAATAAATAGATAAGAATAAAATGTCAGCCAAAAAGAAGAATGGAACATTTGAGCAGCACAGAAAAAGGAGGGGTTCTGAGAAACATATTGGCAGGCTGGATTTTCTGAACTAGGATAAAGTAAGGCTGGAGAAAACAGTGGCTCTGAGACAAAAACCTGAGGGATTCCTTAGATCAGGGGTGTCAAACTCAAGGCCCACAGGATAGATCCATCCTGCAGGGTGGTTAAATCTGGCCCATGGGGCCAGCCTGGAAATATCAAAGGATTAGCTGGTGGTGCCTCTGCCGGCCAAAACAAGCCGTGTGGAGGCCTCACAGCCTGTTTTTGTCTGGCAGAGTGCTGCAGGAGGCCATGGAGGCTGAAAATGAGGCAGGGGAGGCACATGCAGTCTCCCTGGTAAAGGCTCATAAAATGCTGCAGAAAGCATCCATCCGTTCTCCCCCCACCCTCTCCCCACACCCCCGCTGGTCTGTGAAGGAGAACTACAATGCTGATCTGTCCCTCGAAGAAATCCAGTTTGACATCCCTGCCTTAGATGCATTAAGTCTGCATTAGATGAAATTTGCTTGAGCTTGAGATTGGTGAGGGGAAGAAAGGAAGGTCTGGGTGCAATGACCCATAGACAGGGTACAAGAATCCCTTTCCGCTCGTTTCATATCTTCTCTTTAGCCAGGCTACCTGAGGCTCCTGGGGGTAGACTTCAATCAAATAAAAAAAGCTAAAAGCTAGAAGTTTTCCACCTGTGTTGTAGTCCTGTGGCTTGGGAAAAGCAAGGATTAGCTGAATTACCTTTTAAAATATCATTCATTCTTGCCATTTATTTATCAATTTCAAATTTTATGACAATATATTGCCATGTTTTTGCTTCTGTTGCTGTATTTTCTCCATACTGCTAGGGTAAATTTGTTCCAAATTTGTAAACATTTGAATGAATGAAATTAAAATAAATGGATTGCTTCGCAGTGAGATTGAAGAAACAGGACCGGAAGAAGAAATAATCAATTTCCTTCATCTGCCCCCTAATTCACATCAAATTTGGTCATGGGTGCTATTTCAAACAATTTGGAGTCTGTCTGCTTATATGGATTTAAGAACAAATTGATTCCAACAACACTGTGGAAGAGAGGGTCACGCTGAATAACTGGACATTATTTTTGTATTCTTTCTCCTGTCCAGAGGGATCAGCAGAAGGTTACCTGAAGATTTGTCACTGAAGTGAGCAAATTAGGTGAACTTTTTCCAGAATTCTTAACTATGGCCATGCTGACTCACGAATTGTTAAGTCGGGGGGGGGGGGAATTATATGTAATTCACCTACTTATGTCTCATAAAATAAAGGTCAGGATTTTCTGCCAGATCTCTGGGTGATCTGCGTTGGTTAGCAAGGATGTGTGAAGCTCTTCGTTGTTTGCCAAATACAGTAGATAAAGTTCTTGTCCAAAATGCATTGCTACAAAACAGCAAAGCAGAAGCTGCCTTTCTTCAAACAATACTATTAATGGCCACAAAAGGCATGGGGAAATCATCAAAAGCCTGAGGCTAGATTTCCCCCCCATCTTTTAAACATTATTTTAATGATTTGGGAGGTAGGTGGATATTGAAACTAAAAATAAGTTATTGAAAAGCTCATTTTAAACCTACCAGAGTCTTAAGACACTTATTTTATTACTTTGTTTGCCTAAACACAAAGACAATCTCCATTCTGTATTCAGCAGTCTGGAGACCAGAGAGGGGTTCCTGCTGGTTCGGACCCGTTTTCTAGAACCGGTAGCGGGAATTTCCCCCTGCTCGCTGAACTGGCAGCAACAGCTGGTTGGATATGCCCCCGAACTGGTCCTCCAGCCAAAAATCGGCCAAAAAACAACCCTCTGCACATGTGCAAAGCCTTCTGCGCATGCGCAGAGTGTTTTCACCCAGAAGTGATGTGGGTGTGTGCATGCGCACTTCCAGCGCAAATCCGAACCAGTAGGGAAGGTAAGTAGAACCTACCTCTGCTGGAGGCATGATCCTGCACAGTTCCAATGCTCACAACCAAATTGCTAAAGGACTTCATCAGAGGTTGTGGACTTAGATTCTGGCTATTAAAAAAAAATGCTTTAGAGAAGCTGTTCATATATAGGTAAAAGGGCCAGGAACTTTCCAGATCGGCATAGACAGTTGTTCTCTATTTACTCTGATATATAGACACCACACCACCCTTAACAAAGTCTGCATATACAGCTCTGCACAAACAATTTCAAATGAGCTTTTTACAGTGTCTTATCTGTTGCGCTTCCTCCTTCCCTCCCTCCCTCTTCTCAGCTTCTTTATGTGCTTTCACTTTGGGGCTCATTTCTTTCCCAGGGAGGAGGATGGGAACAGGGAGGAGGGGGGAAATCACTTTTGGCTTCCAATGCTTTTGTCAAGCTGCCTTCCCTGACTCTGCTCTCTTTTCAGCAAACTGCCATCCTTCTCACCGGCCACTTCACTTAGTAGATCACTGTCTGGGGATCCTCGTCCTGGATCTCCACCTAAAGATCCCTTCTCCTGGACTCACAGAGTATTGCCGGTCCACAAAAACAACTCCAGAAAAGCCCAACAACCTTCTCCTCCATTTGCTTAACATTTCTGCTCTTTAAGCTATAAGGCAGATGTATCTTCCTCCATAGTGTTCTAATTGGGTACAAAACTCTCAGTGTCTCTGAGGCACTGAGCCTGAATTTGACACACACACACACACAATCTTTCACTTTAGGATCAACCCTATAAAAGCAACTGAGGACAGGTGTCAAAATCAAGGTGATCAGCATTGCTACATACACCCAGCTGTGGCCTAGAGGTGGAGTTTTTGCCTCGCAATCAGGCCGTTGTGAGTTTGATCCTAGGTAGAGGCAGATGTAGGGTCTCCTGCTTTGGGCATGGGGGGGTTGGACTAGATGACCTGCAAGGTTCCTTCCAACTCTCTTAATATGTTATCTTTAAGATAAGGCTTGAGGGGTAGGTTCAAAACTTATACTTGAATGGTCCTCATTGTTTCCTTTGGTTCTGGATCAGAGGTGGGTTTCAGCAGGTTCTGACCAGTTCTGGAGAACCGTTAGTGGAAATTTTGAGTAGTTCGGAAAACCAGTAAATACCACCTCTGACTGGCCCCACCCCCATCTATTATCTGCCTCCCGAGTCCAAGCTGATCGGGAGGAAATTGAGATTTTGCAGTAACCTTCCCCTGGAGTGGGGTGGGAATGGAGATTTTACAGTATCCTTCCCCGCCACGCCCACCAAACCATGCCACGTCCAGCAAGCCACACCCAGAGAACCAGTAGTAAAAACATTTGAATCCCACCACTGGTCTGGATTCTTCCTCACTTATTTTTAAAGCTGATTCCTCAGTTTGCTTTCTGTGGGCTTCTTCCATTGGACAAATGTAGGAGAATTTGAAAAACTTTGATCAGCTCCCCCCCCCAATGAGTTTTTGATGTTACATTTAATTTAGTAATTACTAAATTAGTCTTAACCTGACTTTTCTCTTTACACTTGAGAAACTTTCCCCTTCCTTGCTCAGTCTTTTCCTTTCTTTATTTTTGTTAACACCTGCTCTGTTTGCTTCTCTCCCAGCCTCTTTTTTTTAATTGGCTAATTAACTGACAAAATTTGTGCCATCCAGCACATGACAGAAATGCATCCCCTCAGTAATATTTTTTGTGATTCCTTTCATTGTTATCTGTGCATTCACCGAAAGTATAATTTGTGTCTTCCACAAAACACATGTGAGAACCTGCGTCTCTATTGTGGGAGAACCTCTCATAACATAAGAGCACGCTAGAGTGCTGTCTGTCTTTATCAGACCAAAGCTATTCCTTCCATTTACCCTGGCTGGTATTTCTACCATTGCTGCGTTTTGGAGATTTATTTGGAAAATAAACCTTTCTAGTTTGGGCTACATGGCCAACCTTGCCACATAATGTTTTTCTCCTTCTCAGATCCCCATCTTACCGTATTTTTCTGAGTATAAGACTCACCTTTTCTCCCCCTAATTGGGACTGATAATTTGGGTGCATCTTATACTCCGAATGTAGCTTTTTCAAAGCTTTTT
>JANHFT010007704.1:136351-149657 GCA_032467955.1 Pseudoxenodon macrops | reverse complement strand
AGGGAGTATAGCATTCCCTGCCTTCCAGAGTATAGAATCACTCTTGGATGTTTTCCTACAAAATATGATAATTTGATCCTACAAAATATGATAATTTGATCCTACAAAATATGATAATTTGATCCTACAAAATATGATAATTTGAGGCAATCTATTTGGGAGACTGAGCTTAAATGGACTCCGGGGGATGGTAGAGGACAGAAAGGCCTGGAGGAATGTTGTCCATGGGGTCGCGATGGGTCAGACACGACTTCGCAACTAACAACAAAATTTGGGAGAAGCCAAGACTCAAAGAGGATTATGGTTCAATATCAGCATTTTAAATCATGCATGGAAAATCAATAATCAATGCAGAGCCTGCAGCATGGAGGTTACATGTTCCAAATGTTGGGAACTGGTAACTACCTAATTCAATACAATCTGGATCAACTGCGGTTTCCAAGTATTCTTCAAATCTGGTCCCACATAAAGCAATAATCCAATCAAGTGGTGATAGCACTTGAATGGATTACTGTAGCTAGGTCTTCTTGCACCAGGTAGAGTTGGGCAAATGTTCTGCTAGTCACGTCCTTCACCTGTCATTCAAAGAGGAGCAAATGGAGCACCCGACTGTGAACATGGTCTTTCAAGGACAGTGCCTGCCCATCCATAGATAATCTTAGTATCAGCAGAGAACCCCCATTATATAAACAATGCTTCCACCTTATTAGGGTTCCGTGCTCATATGTTCTCTTCCATCCAGACCTTTCCATCCGCCAAGCACAGGGACAGGATGTTGACAGCAACTCCCTTATGGTATGGGATGATGAGATAAACTTGGGCGCCATCAGGATTTTGATGATGCCACACCCCAAAGTTTTGGATGACTTTATCCAATGGCTTCATATAGTTACATCTGCCAGTTGTATATTGAGGCAGTAATACCATTTAGCTGTCAAAGCATCAAAGGAACAGGTCAATTCCTTCTTGCCAAAGTAGCACTTTTTCTTTGAAAAGCAGTTCTTTCTCAGGGGAGGGATGAGAATTATCCATTAAGGAAGCCATTCTGAGGGGAGGGTGGGAAGAAACCAACATTGCCCAGAAAACAAACTGTGGTTCACAATGTTCCTGGATTTATTTTATCAGCAAATCTTTAGTACAGATTCTACTGGTAATACTTTGTACGGGACCAAAAGAACCACTTACTGGAGGAGAGAGAAGGAAAGGGAGAGATAGCAAGTCTAATTGTTCATCCAATCTTGTTTTTTCACATCACAATCATACATTTACAAATACTGAGTTCAAGGAGGCTTATTTCCAAATACGTAAACATTAAGTCTGCAAATTCATATAAATTGAAGCTTTGCATACATGGACCAGCTAATTGTCCAGAAACCAACGTGTTTGTAGACTTCACTTCATATTACTGTGGAGAATTTTGGGGCTTTATTGATAGTTTGCACTATATATTATGTGACTATTTTGAAATATCTATGTCTATCAGTTACTATCCAGTTACAAATAAATAAAGATTTTACATTGAGAGGCAATACTGTATGTGTGGGAATGGTAAGTACTAGAGAAAGCAATAAGGACATATTTCTTCCTTGCTTGCTCAGTACATTTCCGGTGGGGACGGGGCCTATGCTCATTCATGTAGATTTGATGGATTTCTGTCCTGATCTGATACAGGTAATGATTGATTTGTTTAAAGGACTAGAACTAGGCTCAACCTTCTAGCCCTCAAAAGTACTTGAAATAAGTAGCCCCTTGCCTAGTTCTCACCATAATCCAAGCATTTCTTACGTGAAACTGATGAGGGGCACCAATTACCGTATCCTCACATCTATGTAAACAACATTTTCTCCCATAACTTCCCAAAGATAAAGACAATCTATTGTCAAGCTCAACTCCTGTTGATTTCATCCATGCAGTCTAGAATTGCCCTTTAATGTGACGTTGCTTTTTTTAAATAAATAAATAATCCAATGTTGTCAATAGCCGTAGAATTTCCAGGTTGGCTGTATTAATATGAAGACTGTCTAGTTGGCAATATTCAGAACAAGTAAAGAAATGGTTGATTGCTATATGGGAAGGTAGTCCTTTCCTGATTCCTGGCGATTGATGGTTCTTTTCTCTGTTTCTTACAGGAAGGGCTCTGACATGTGGATGAGAGGCAGAAGCGTTGTGGAGAAGAGTGGAGGAGGGTCAGCCTTCAAAGGAACAGAAACAGAGGAGCAGAAAACAAGTTCAGTTTACCTGTACACAGTGGGGAGACTTTGACTGTTGTTTGCTCAAAACATCACTTCCATTCAGTCATTTTTACTTCATATCTTTTAATATGACATGAAGTCAGGATATTATTGTTCATAGGCTAGCAGTTGAGATGCAATAGGTAATGCTGATCTCCCTCCCGGACATTATTTTTATTTTTGCTTGTTGCTGCTCATATGAACACTAACAAATCCCTTCATACTGAACTTTAATATATAGATATACATATTCAGCACAGTCCATTCATCTTATATGAGCAGCTTCACAGTATAATAATTGTTTGAGCGTGGACTGGGTATAATAAATACCCTGCTGAGCTCAAACTAAAAAATTGAACCAGATCTCAGAGATGGGGTGGGATGGGGGAAGCGTTGTAAGTTATTTCCTGGTTTATAAGCTTCCTTCTTTCCTAGGCATACCTTCCTAGCAGAAGACTTTTAAATAGGATCATCTGACTGTAATCTGATGTGACTTTCTTCTGCCTGGTTCCGTCCTAGACCCTTTGGCCCAAATCAACTGAAGGATCCCAGATCAGAAGATAGCTTAAGCCTTCAGCTAAATAGAAACTTTTATCTGGTTCACAGTGATTTTCACACAGGGCTTTCTCTCTCATACTTCATTGAGTTCCATCAATGTCCACATCCACCTCATATGATATTTATATGAATCAGCCAACTTAACCATCTAAGGCTGTTTTTAGGTCAACCACCTGTCTGGCTGTAGCAGATGATTTTCCTAAAAATCACCATTGCACAGGATTGCACTGTATCAGTATCAGAACAAACGGTTTCATTGTAATAGATTTCCCTAAAGCAATGTTTTTTTCTCAACTTCAACAACCTTAAGGTGTGGACTTCAACTCCCAGAATTCCTCAGCCTGCTCTAAAGCAGCCTTTCCCTGCTATAGTTTCCAAGTGTTCTGTGATACAACTGCCATAACTCCAAGCCTACAACCAAGTTGCCTAGGCATTTGAAGTCCTGATACATCCAAAAGATCCCTGATTGTGGAAGGCTGTCTTAACCAATTCTGGGAATTAAATTTAAGATAACCTGAACCTTTTCAAGATCACTGCCATATCCCATACAATCTCTCTCTATATCCCTAGTCAATGGCCTGGTTTACACAGCATGACATATGAACTTTTTTCAAGAGGCAACTGGACTTTCTTGTTTTTTCTTTGAGGACATTTTACTTGTCATCCAAGAAGCTTCTTCAGCTCTGACTGGATGCTGGGGAACGGAAGGTTTTATATTCCATGCAGACAGCTGGCCATTTGCATTGTTTTAGAGAGTTGTTGAGGCCACTTGGAGGTTTATCTGTGTCCTCAGGGTCACCTGAGTACACACCTAACCTAGAATCTCCATAGACATGACATATGAACCTTATGTCTTAGCAGTGCATGTGGACTCTGACTTGTTCAATAATACTGAAATCTAGGTTTACATGTTTTATATAGGGATGTAGCCATCACTTTTCCTTCCAATGTAGAAATGGAAGTTCCTAGAGCTCCAAGTGGAAAGGAAGTGATAATGAGTCAATTCAGATCTGCAGTGTAAGTAACATAATAGCCAAAACACAACTCAATGTACATAAACTTGGCCTGTTAAACAATCTTTTGTTTCCTTAGCCAAATACCAATTTATAATCATTGTAGTTTAGGAGGTTTTTTTTTTAAAAGAAGGTGCATTGAGAAAAACAGCTAAAGATGCCACCATCAATAACAAATAGTTCTTGAACCTTGCTCTTCATTTTTCTTTTCTACATTTGCAGATTCCTCTCCTTTGGAAACTATTTGAACAATGGTATGATGTCCTTTGGTTTCCCTTTGAACTCATTGCAGCTCATTCCCAAATTTGGCTATTATTTTTCATTCATCAATCCAAATTTATTCTGGGGCTGAATATAATGCATTTGGCAAGCTTCCTAAAAAAAACAAAGACCTTACCCATTTGAGGTTTTGATTTATATAATTTCCAAATGGTTACCAGTCTTGAATCTGTCAATCTGTCCAATCTAACTATGGGTTTAGAACTTAGAAAGGCTCAGCTATAAGCAAAAGCAGAGCTATTAAGGATTTGATGGTTGATAATATGAGAAAATGAGGCTTTGATTGTTGATAATATGAGACAAGTGCGTCAGCATATACAGGAGTGCATATTACACTGTGAAATTAGGGTATCTGGAAAGTTTCTAAGTCTCAGCAGGGCTTCTAAAACGCAAAGCATAGTGCTGCTGATATCTTAACCAGCACTGCCTTTCAGGGTCTGAAAAATGCTACAAAAATCTCTTTGCCATTTTTTCCCCTTCTCTTCCTTGTTCCCCCATTTTGTTTAACAAATGTGATAGCTGGGTGGGAAAGAAAGAAGAAACAGGTTTGTTGCTTGTTTTGGAGGGCTGCTGCGTCTCTGCTTGAAGTTGGCTTCCTAGATTACCCGTGCTATAGTCAGCCTCTACCTCTACCTCCATCTTTCATGGCACAATGCTCAACTCTGGCTGTGCTGATGGAGGAAGCTGGTGAGGATGCTGCGATCCAAGAGCTTCCGAGGACCAAGCCTAGAGCAGGGAGAAAGGAGAGGCTGCCAAACAGACGGATTTGGAGCTGCAGCCCCTGGAGCTGCCATCTGCTTCTTGTCAAGTTGTTGTGAAGTGCTTGTTCCTGATGACGGAGGTTGCTGGACAGCAGTGTGAGGATGCGGTTATGACAGATGCTCTGTTTACCATACTTTCAAGCCCTAGTCAGGCTGACACAGGATGTTAGCTTTTCCCTGGGAAAAAAAAAGGGTTGCTTGATCTTGTGTTCACCTCTTCATTCAGCGCATGCAATCAAATCCTCCCTTTCTGGGTCCATCTGTACGTAGAAAAGTCAAAGAAACTGAAATGAATTCCCAGATCATTCTTGTCTCTCTCAGTCGGCCTCACTCAAAAGATGAGACGATTGTAACATTAATTCCCTCAGCACCTCCTGGGTCTGACCTGTATGTAGAATTACATCTATTCCTTGCTTCCAAACACAATGTGTATTATTGGAAGAGGCATGAACATATAGGTCAGGGAATAGCTAAACCATAGTTTTGTTTATATGGCTGTGGAATTCGACTTCAAGCAGACACACATCAAGCTGATTATCTCACATTTGACTTATTTCAGCATTGCCAAGCATAGCTAATCTAACACTCCCATAGTGGCTGAAATGTTTCTTTAAGCACACCGTTCGATCAGCCACTGCATTTACTCTGAGCGCAGCTACAATTTGTGTCCACTTTATGAAGGCCAGGAAAGGTCGAGGTAGAAAACGCATATATAATTTTATCATACGCAGAAAGCAATGCCTTTGCAATAACAGCAGCAAGAATTCATCAACACCGCCATAGCTGATACCGAAAAAGGAAAGAAACCTACATCCTTGTTACGCCTTGGCAGAATTTCTACTGAACTCAATTTCAGTGTTGGGAAATATTCACAAGATCAAAAGCAATCTCTGTTTATTCTGAGCATCAACAACGCCTGGCCAAACATCCTGTTATTGTTGGGTACATGCTCATAAATTGGAATTGTTGTAGAGCAACAGGTTCAGAGAACTTTCCCAACTATTTTCTGCCTTCCATATACGGTAGTTTTCTTCAATTATATTTATTTATTGTATTTTTTTTTAAAAAACAAGGAGACAATTGTAGCCACCATTAGAGGGTTAAGCTTAGTAAGGTTTCTCAAGATCATCCAGTCATGGTTTTCTGGCTACAGGAAAATCTGAATGTGGGTCTTCTTCAGCTAAATTAGATATGCTAATCATTCTGACACCATGCTGTTATTTTTAAAGTGAGACATCTTTCTGTAAATACATCTGAAATGTGCCTTGGCACCTATACAGATACGGCCTTGGCCAATAAGCACTTTCCATACTTCTAATTTTGTCATCTAACTTCCTACAAGAAAAATCCTGCAAAAATGTCCAATCATTGTACTAAAAAACATATTTCTTACAGCAAAAGCCCCATAAAAACCTTCTACTTCAACTTTGATTTTTAACAGTGCGTGTGATTAGTGCCTGCTATGAATAATTGGTCTGGATAATCCTTTGCAAAATTCAGGGCTTCCTGGGAAGATGCTCAGAATCTCCCAGGAAGCAACTTGTTGGGGGGAGGGAGAGGAAGTAGTAGGGGGAAAAAATGGTAGTAGAAAATTTAGAAACTGCAGGTTGCTTTCAAATGCTCTTATTTTCCTTCTCTGTGACTGCCTAACCTCTCTGCGACAGCTCTTGTGAGAGAAATCTGCTTCCAGGATAGACACTTTTATGACTTCGATGTCTCCCAGCCCAAGGTGCAGTGCTGCATCTCTGGTCAGTTGTGAGTCTGAGATGAAGCACTGTAGCTCAGGAAGGGAGAAACAAAGCCACGGAAAGAAAAGGACCAGCCCTGCTCTCCCATGTTCAAGTCACGCACCCAGAGGTAAGCATCCGGGCAGGTGTGATCCAGGAGGTGACAATTCCACAAGGTTGAAGAACAGCGTGAAGAAAATGACGGATTGCAGAGAATGCTACAAATACCAAAATCCATTCTGTCTGGCCAGGCATCATGGGGAGAGATAGTGTAAGGCAACTGGCCTTCTGGTTTTGAGAGGAAGTGAAGTTCCACAAGAGCAAAAAAGCAGGTGACCCAAATGGACTCTCCTGTTCTGAACAGAGGCGAGGAGGGTTTCTCAAATCATTCATATTTGAAAAAGAAATCACAGCCCCAGGAGCCAGTGGCCTCTTATGGTTTTAACGAATCACCTTCTCACTGCTGCCACCCAGTGGAAATAGACACTGAAGGAAACACTTATTGTGCAGCAAAGGGGAAGGAGCGGATTAAGAGAAAATTCCAGATCGGAGCCCAATCTCACTATGTCCTCGGGGTCCAGTTTTCCCAGGAATCCCTTAGAAGATAAGAAGGGGATTCCTGGAAATACTGTTCTTGGGGTCATGGCTCAGCAACTGGTACAATTGCTCACTTTTATCACGTCAGAGGGATCCATAGAAACAAACAGAGAGTCAATGGGAATAGAAAAACAAGATCTCTGAAAGACCTTCGAGGCACATCCATTTTTATTTTCTTAGCTTTCCGAAGGTTAACAAACCTGATTAAAAATTGTACAGGGATCCTCTCAGACCTATAATTTCTTTTGGAGATGAAGGCCGCAGATTCTGAATGAAGTCCTTCTGGTTTCATTTTATTTACATTTTAATTGGACATAGAATTACCATTTAAATTACATTTTATTTTAAGGTGTTGAATTGGCTTGCCCTCCTGCTTTTAATATTTTCACCTTCTTTCACATTAAACATTACAATGTGGTAACTGAGGAGGCGATGGCTGTTGTTTTTGAAGGCCACCTGTCATCTGGGGGGTTCAACCTACGTACGGTATGTACCTCTGACCTAAATTAAGAAATTTAGAGATCAGAGCTAGAGAAAGACCTTTCTTAGCAGGTGCCACTCACATTTTATTTAGATTTTACAAACCTTTCACTAACAAAAATAAGCTAGCACAGATAAGGGAACCAAAGAGGAATATTGTGGAATCCTTGTGTTTTGAGTTTGGTTGTTTGCAGCTGGCTCTGCCGACTTGTTTGGGGCCCACATATTTGGGATATGTACATGAAACCACAGGGCTCCTCCCCTGCCTTTTTAACTGTGAATTTTAATTATTTTATTTTTAACTGCTTATTTATATATATATAGCTTTTATGTTTTTATGCCAACTTGTACACCACCCAGGGTCACTCCGTGAGGAAGATGGGCCCCAATAATATCATAGTTCTTCACTTGGAGAAGATTTTCACACATCTGTACATTCATATATTGGTGTCTCAATCTAGCTCAACAAATGAAAGATGGGATCCTTTTTGGATTGCAAGGAATCGTATGGAACAGTCTTCTCGGTATTTTACAGGATGTCTATGGTTGAATCTTACTGTTGAAATTCCTTCTCTCATTCTCAACAGCCCCATCATTGCAGAATGGATAGTAGGCAGCACCTGATCCCTTCCGGGAAGTTTTCTGTGTCAATAAAGTTTAAAACTTGATTTTTTTGAAACATTATGATTATTGCTTCACAATTATTCATTTGAACGGAATTGATATGGAAAAATAAAATGTTGCACATTTTGGCCTTGCAATGAAACAAACAAATAAAAAATGTGCATGTGTGTAGTTGTGCACTAGATGTATCCGAATGGTCCTGATGACTTGTTGCAAAATAGAGAGCCAGATAAGACCAGCGAGTCTCTGCTGACAAGGCAATCCAGACCACTGACTCAGCACCAACAGCCGTGTGTGTGTGTGTGTGTGTGTGTGTGTGTGTGTGTGTGTGCGTCTCTCTCTCTCTCTCTCTCTCTCTCTCTCTCTCTCTCTCTCTGTAGCCATTCAGACTTTGATGGGAGGATGATTTGCCTCATTTGAAAGAAAACATGCTGCTCTTTATGAACTGGTCAGTGGGTATCAACACTCTGCATATGAGTCAGATGAGCATCTGAGTGAACCTGATTGGTTTGATGACAACCTAACTTCATAATGGCCTTAATGGGTATTATAGTGAGTTCTTAATTGAGAAATAAATATTGTACATTTCACAATGCCAGGATTCTCAAAGAATAGCTGATTTTAAATTATTATTTTTAAAAGAAGATACTAATTTTCTGCAGGGTTTTGTTGCACAAGCCACCCTGTATATACACAGTTTATATGTAAGGCACACAAAAGAATGGTGCACAGATTCTACTGACTATCCTAGATTGCCTCCATTTCATATGTTCTGTCTCCTCCATGCTGTTTCATGAATCCTGACTCCATCCAACGTATAAACTAAAAAGCAGCTAGACAAAATTAAGACCCTGCATTGCAAGTTACTTCTGTTTGAACACAAAATCTCACTTCCTTTAAAAACAAGTTTGGATAAATTGGGAAGAACAAATATTAAGAACTATCTATGTCAGGGGTGTCAAACTCACGTCATCACGGTGGCATCATGTGACATATCGTGACCTTTGCTAAACCAGGCATGGCCATGGCCAGCATGTGACATATCCAGCCCTGATCCAGGACATATAGTTTCTCACTAATGATAGTCACACAACCCCAAATCAAAAACAAGCCCACCCTATTTCAGCTTAGTGTGTTGTGCAAATCCAACACAAGATATCAATTTAATGGAATAAACAGAATAAATGTCCAGGTTGTACAGAAGCAGAAATTGTGCACTGCCCAGAGTTGCCTTGGGTGAGCTAGGTAGGTATATGGATTTGATACAAAAATAAATAGCTTACAGATTATCATTACTTTAGTTGGGGAATCTCTCACATTCATAGGTGAGGTGACTCTTAAGTAAATGTACAGACAAGACACCAATATTTGCCTAGAGAATGTAAGATGAGTAGAAAAAAGAACATATCCAATTGAAAACCAATATGGAGCAATGGATTAGAAACCTCTAGAGCAGTTTAGCATTATTCCATACTCAAAGCCTAGCCTACCTTTCCTTCAACCAAAAGGGTGGTCTGACCAGCGTAATACAGAATGGCACCATCACTTCCCATGACTTTGATGCTCCACAGCTATTGATTAAGACTCAGATTCATTCATAACAATAGGTCACGGTGGCTACATTCACTCATTAGCCTTGCTCATTAAAATGTAAGACGTTTTAGCACAACACTTGAATCCAATCGGCACATATGCCTGACACTACCGTCAACTCTTTAAAGGTAACAGCAGCATGCTACAAATCTGTATCGGTCAGAAAAATAATAACCAATAAAATTTCCAAGAAAAGTGGAGAGGGCCCCCAGGTAAATAGACGATAAAGACAAGAGTGGGCTGGAGAGAAAGAACAGTGACGGGAACAGAGTTCCTTCACTGGGGGTGGGGGAGGAGATGCAGGTAGGGAGAGACGTCCCTGAAAAAAATACAGATTCGGATGCAAGCATTCATCGTAGATATAATCTATGTAGGAAACTGGGTGGGATTGTCTTCTCATATATTTATTTCTGTAGATGAAGGGATTCTGCAAAGGCACCCTGGGAACAGCAGAGGGCGCTGCTGACTTGCGCTGCTCAGATTTATAGCCACTTTATATATTGGTGGAAAATCTGCAATCAACGCGCGCTTCAGGAAGGGGCAGGAGAAATATGATTGGCGCTTCCGAAAGCTGTTATTATTTCAAAATAGTAATAATACGTTGCCTTTGTACTTCCTCTGCGTGCGGTACGAAAGGCGGCCTCCCTGCTGCTCTGGGATCTTTTGATCCTGCAAGGCGAGGCGGCCCTCCCTCCCTCCCCGATACGGGAGTCGTCAGCTTGGGCAACGCGTGGCGTGGCTTGCAGTTGCATTGGGTATAATTTGCGAACGGAATTTCCCAGCCCAGAGCAACCCAACTCCGCCCCGCTAGTCAGCCGCAGCACCGCGACGTTTTGCAAGGCGTTGTTGCTTCAGAGCGGAACAGAGTCTCGCAACGCCGGTTTGCCACTTCCCGGCTACGTCCCTCACAATCCTTCGTAGCGTTGGGGGTTGTGGTTCTTTTTGTGGGATACGATCTTGGGGAGGGGGGAAATCCGCTCCGTAGTAGCCCACCTGCCTCCATCAATAGGTTGTGATTGCCATTTTGCAAAAAGGTAGATAATGTGGCTTCTCCTCCTCCCTGCTTGATTCAAAGCAACTTGGCTTTGCCAGAAGAGAACTGGGCATATAACAACCCTCGATTTACAACAGTGACAGTTTCATAGTTACAACCGCAGTGAAACAAATGAATTATGACCGTTTTTCACAGTTACCTTTCCAGCATTCCCCCATGATCACGTCATCAGGCAACTGGTCCGTATTTATGACCGTTGCTGTGTTCCGAGGTCATGACATCACCTTTTGCGACTTTATGACAAGCAAAGTCAATAGGGAAGCCAGGTTCGCGTAAGAACCGGATTACTAATTTACCAACTGCAGTGATTCACTTAACAACTGAGGCAAGAAAGGTGGCAAAATGGAGCAAAATTCACGTAACAAATATCTCGCTTAACAACAGAGATTTTGGGCTCAATTATGGTCAGGACTACCTGTACTTGATACGGAGGCAACTCATAGACTTCAAACAAACTCTCGCTCTCCCTGGAGACTTTGGCCTTTCTAATTTGACCCCATTCAAGGCACCACCTTACAACATCTGGACCTTTCCAAATGCTTTTTCCACAGCACCCATCATTCCCAGCAAGGCTAGCTACTCCTGTGACTCACTGCCCGGAAACACTGAGCCTTATAGCCGATACTGGTTAAGCTGGTTCCTGAGGCTGTCTGAACCAGCCCACAGTTTTATAAGGGAGCAAAGAACAAAAAAAAACGTTCCAGCCCAACCCTTCAGCATTTTATGTATCCCTATTTTAAACCCAAAGGAAGCAGGGAATAATTCCTTTCCCCCCCCCCGCATAATTTTATTAATGAAACTGGGATAATGTAGTAGGGAAAGGTATGTGTGCTTGCCTATCCCCCAGCAGAAATCTTGTGCGTAATTTCCTAGAACTGTACTCCCCTAAATAAATAGCTGGCATTACTTATGAATAATGTATATTAATAACTGAATAATTGAGATTATTAGCTCTTGGGTTTTACCCTGGGCTCACTTTCCTGGTTTCCTGATAATACTGTCAACCACCTACCTTCCAGAGGGATACCTTAACCTGGAGTCCTCCTCTTTATCCCTGACCTGGTAGTCAGACATGAACCCACAGCCTAGTTGCCTTATTGGGCAACAAAAAGAGAAAAGATGATTATAACAATAAATTCTCTAGCTCCACCACTTTAGCCCCTATAACTTTGGGATGTATGACTAGGAAATCAGCTCATATCCTTGGGGGTAGAATGTTAGATCAATATCACAAGGTATAGATAAAATAAAACTTTATTAAATAAAAAAAGAATATAAAAATTCTCTTTGAACTTTAGATAGTCGTATGTAAAAACAATAGTGGGGGAAATTAAAATATAGCACTTCTAAAGTTATAGAGAACACCTTAAAGGAATCCCTCATAAACTGCTACAAAGAAAATATGAATTTATGGCAGATCACAGGATGAAATGATTGACTAATAAACAGGGAGATTCTGCTGCAAAGAGATTCTACAGTGCATCAAGCATACAATAACCGGTCTTGCATATATTAAATAAAGATCAGAGACGATTAAAAAATAAAAAGCTTAACCAGCACACAGAAAGTAATGAAAAGACCTTGGCACAATGCTAAGTTGGCATTTTCCTATGTTTAATTGTAAACATTGTAGGAGGAAAGCCATGTAAGATTATGGTAACAAAAAAGCAGGATATAAATAATAATAATAATCACAATCCAAGAGGAGATGAATTCTGACTAACCAATTGCATTAAAAGACAAGAGCTTTCATGAACCATTGCAACAGTATCTAACTGACAGCTCCTTTGAATCAGAAATTCCTTTCCGATTCGGTCTTTCCTGTAACTTCCTGTTTGGTTTTCTGGAAATTCCAAACTTAAATCTGAGACTGAAGGGAGATAGTCTCAGTTTTCCCAGCCTAAACGTTTTTTTTCCTTTTCTTCCTTTCCATCCGTGATCACTCCCAGTTGAAAGAGACAAAAGCTTTTCCTCTATTCCTGTGTAATCGGCAACATGTCCCACTTTAAGAAGATGCTTCTTTGACGGTAGAGTTGTAGGTCAGGCATGCCTGTGTTGGGAGCTGAGCGTCTGGAACCCTGCAAAGACAGATTGGTTTCATGACAGCATTCAGACTCCAAGCAAGTTCTGGTTGGATTTTTTTGAGGAGGGGAGGGGGAATGGGACGGATGGAATACATGGGGCCATACAGCTCTGCAGAAAAAAAAGAAAGCAGCAGCTCTTTTTTTTTCAGTTCAACATCCAGCACTTATACAACTTGTAACATAAAGAATTTATATTACATAAATTGTAAAACTGCAAGGCGATCAAACCAGGGGTGAAATGTAAAAATTTTCCTACCGGTTCTGTGGGCGTGGCTTAGTGTGGTCATGTGACTGGGGGATCAAAA
>JANHFT010007704.1:121093-133618 GCA_032467955.1 Pseudoxenodon macrops | reverse complement strand
TTGAGGGCCAGATCAGCATTGTAGTTCTCCTCCTGAGTGGGGGGGAGACAGGAAGGATACCTCCTGCAGCACCCTTCTGCCAAAAACAGGGTGTGTGAGGGCCGCACATGGCCACCCCACACTCCATTTTGACCAGCAGAGTGCTGCAAGTGGTTGTCCAGAGCAAAAACGGGGGACACCCCCATGTCCCATTTTGGCTGCCAGAGGCACCATGGGCCGGTCCTTTACTATTTCCAGGTCAGCCCCATGGGCCATATTTAAACACCCCACAGACCGGGTCCAGGCCGCAGGCGCCACAGGCCGCAGGCATCACAGGCCGCAGGGGCCGCAGGCCTTGTGTTTGACATAGAGGGTCTGCTTGCATCATGTTGGGGAATAAACAAAGCTAGGGAAGAATGATATCAATGTGTATAGAAAGAAGAATGACTTTGATCATTGTTTCGCTCTTCTGGTGTTTCAGAAAGGGATCATACTGGATTCTCCCTCCCAAGTGAGAGGGTAAGGGGACTACAGCCTAAACGTGTCAGTCTTAAAAGTGCTTCCATCAAAATTAGCCTAGTTTCCAATTAGCTGTTTATAACTAGTCAGTATGGTTTTGTTGTGGCCTGCCAACTGCCAGCGGAACTGGCGGCAAACTCGGACGATGAAGAGGTTGGGAGGAATGTGGGCCAGTCCTGGAGTCTGGGGAAGGCTCTGATGAATGCTCTGCATCAGAAGCAGAGAATGAGCCAGGGCCATCTGACATTTTCCAGCTGCCTTCGGAGTCAGAGATAAGTGAGGAAGAAGAAGAGCTGGGGCCTGTTCCAGATGCACATATGCGCAGAGCTGTCAGGAGAGGAGAACAACTGAGGAACAGAGGCTGACTCAGGAAGAAAGGCAACATATGGACGCTGAATGGCCCCTCCATGGCTGGGGAATAAATAGAAGCAAAAGGGGAGTGGTGGTTGCAGGAGACAACAGTTCATATTTCTTTCGGAAGATTTGCTTATCTGGTGCCTCAGAGACTTCTTGCCAGGAATTAATTTACAACTTTGTGACTGGAAGCTCTCAGCCTGGCAATTATCCAAGGATTGATAAGGTCTGTTATTGCAATTAACCCTTGGAAGGATTATTGCCTGGACTTTTCTGTGGGTGAACGCCATGAATTCACAGTTGCTAAATAAAGAGGGTTTTTTTTTGGGACAAGGAGTCTGTTTCTTGGTTCTGGTAAGGCTGGGTCAGAACAGGTTTGCTTCCTGGTGCTGCTGAGTGTTTCTATGAACCATCTATGAAGAGTTTCTTCAGACCTATTTCAGCAAAGATAAACTTCTAAATACACCCATAAATAAATTCTTAGGCTTAAATGCCATGGTACAGTGGACCCACTGAATGAATATATACATCCACGCCTGAGTGTTAGGAATCACAGATGAAATTTGCAAATGTCCATTTCTAGGGCAAACATGCAGTGTTAATTCATTACAGGTAGTCCTTGACTTATGACCACAACCAAGCCCAAAATTTCCATTGCTATGCAAGGAAATTAAGTGAGTGTTGCTCCATTTTACGACCACTCTTGCCACAATTGTTAAATGAATCACTGCAGTTGTTAAGTTAGTAACACAGTTGCTAAGTGAATCTGGCTTCCTCATTGACTTTGCTTGTCAGAAGGTCTCAAACAAGAACATAGGATGCCAGGACACTGCAACTGTCATAAACACATGCCAGTTGCCAAGCATCTGAATTCGGATCACGTGACCATGGGAGTGCTGCAATAGTTGTAAGTGTGAAAAATGATCATAAGTCCCTTTTTTTCAGTGCCGTTGTAACTTCGAACAGTCACTAAACGAATGGTTGTAAGTCAAGAACTACCTGTATACTAAACTCTTAGCGGCTAGAGTAATAAAAGCTGAGAATTGGCATAGTGTGAATTAAGAGGAGCTGGTGCAAAAGGCCAAAATCCATGAAGAACCAAGTCAGAAAGGTTCTGTATACTCTCCCAACTTTCCTCAACCAGGTACTATATTGCAGTACTGGAACTTCAGTTCCCAGACCTGCCATCTCGAGCAGATGGGAGACTCCAGGTGTGCACTTTATACTTTCTGCATCAATCTTAGTCTCACTCAGATGTTGCTCCAAATCGTAGGAAATCCAAAACAGAAAAATTGCCAAAACAATTTTATCTGTGATTTTCCCTCCCTTTTCGATGCTTTACTCCTGTAGAATTTGACAGACGCCGGGTTGGGGTTTTTTTGCCCCCCTCCCCCAAATCTCTCTGTCTAGATTCAGAAGATCCTGGGTAAAATAGTCACTTTGGCAACTCGGAGAATACACTGCATGGTAACTTGCTCAAAACCAGCATTCCCAATGTGGTGCCCTCACAATGTATGGGACCATGTTATCTTAATAGGAGTTGTAGTACACCTTGGCATAACTAGTGGTAAGAAATTATTCCTTAGCTCTTTTCAACTGAGAAGCATATTTCTTTATAATTAACCTTTGATTCGTGTACATTCTCTCCCGCTCAGACCCATTTTCACAAAAATATCCTGTGCTCTCTTTGGAGGGAGGAAGCATTTTCTGTTATCTCCTATAGGTGTTTTTATATACTACACAATATAATCAATTGCATCTCTGCGGGAGGGACATTTCAAGAATCATTTCTAGGACCGGTCACAGAAGTACCCGATCACTAGCAGAATTCAAAGGCTGGAGGTGATTGGAATGGCCACCACCTTCCTCAGATAAAGTACTGCAATGCGTGCGATAGCAGTTTCCTTCTGACAGAAACGGCAACTCTTGATAAGTGCAGCCAAGCTTGATTGTATCTCTGCGTCTGGGTCAATGGAATACTGTGTTTCCCTGAAAATAAGACAGGGTCTTGTTTTCTTTTGACCCCTGAAATAAGCACTTGGCCTTATTTTTGGGGAGGTCTTATTATTTTTGAGGTGCAGAAGGTATCAAGTGCTTTTACCTCATGACTTCTGCTGTGTTTTGGGCTTATTTTCGGGGGACGGCTTATTTTAGCGCATGCACTCAAAAGCCTGAATTGTCTTATTATTCGGGGAGGTCTTATTTTCAGGGAAACAGGGTAGCTTTTCAGTCATGCATGTTGTTTTTGCTCTGAAAGGGATGTTGTGCCTCCCTTGGTCAACTCCCTGGTAATACTTTCCTTCATTTCAACCAAAGCCCAACCCTTCCTTTGTCACAACATCTTTATTGCCTGCTCTCTTTGATGAGTGACGTACTTCATGGACTGTCCCTGAGGGAAAGGCAGGAATTTTTCCAAGAAGAGTTGCAATGGCACTCTGTCAGCGGAAGACATGCTAATGGGTTGAAGGTTAGGAAAAAAAAGAAAGGTACCTCTGAGAAAAGAGGAGCCAGGCCAACGAGAATTTCCAGGTCATGTATATTTTTGAGGACACTCTCCCTAGTCAGGTCACCTTCAAACAGCTCCACCTTCAAGTTGCTGCTTCTCTTTGTTCGTGCACAGATTAAGTTGCATCTCAGATTTATCCCTATAGAGAGGTGAAGCACCTTAATAGAACATATAAAAATGTAGTTAAAAAATCGGAAAGAAGTGATTCTTGGAAAAGGAACTTCCATTTATTTATTATATTAGTGCTGGATGAAGGGAAGTCTGATTATCTATTGCTTTCAGGAATAATTTAAAAAGGATTTTTTTTTCAAAACTCTTTTCTAACCTTTGACCTCAATCTTCACATAACCCCCTTCACTCCGACACTTTGTTGTAATTATTTCTATGGAGGTTTTTGTTCCTTCAATCTGCTGGGTGGCGGCGGCTGTAAAATGGCTCTATCAGTTCTTTAGCACCAATTGGTTCAATGTGAACTAATGATTAAAACTGGCAGGGGGGGAGCAAAAAGGACTACAGAATAATAGAGTTGGAAGGAACCTTGGAAGCCTTCTAGTCCAAGCTCTTCCTAAAAGGAGAGGAAGGGAGAGTACCATTCTCAACAAAGACACTCTTACAGGCTACTAATACACTGCAGCCAAGTAATAATTAATAATTAGCTCATATCTAAGTGACTTGTTGATAGTTTAATTATCTCTTCTTTCAAGATCAATTAAGTGTGGGTCTGGCTGCAGAAAGAGGTTAATAATGCTCTTTTTCCCCCCGGCTGATGGAATCCTTCAACATGATTCCCAGCAATGCTGTCCTTCATGTTTTCCTTTTGAATACATCAAGTGTTTCTGTCTCCTTCAGGACTGTGGTGCTGTGCAATTCAGCGCTGGTAATTCTGTACTGTATAGTCATCAGAGTGTACTAACAACCGCAAGCTCAGGTCAACAGCTGAGGGAAAAACTCTCCTCAGAGCAACTTTCAAGGATAGTTTACATGAGATCAGCAGAAGTTTTTGACTCCTGGTAATTTAACAATAGCCATTTCTTCTTCGTAAGCAGTAGAATCCTACCCCCAATCTGTGGTAATTCATGGCTATATACAATCCCAACACATGACTCATAGAATTTACAGTACATAATTAGCTTCACATTCTGACTCTACTCCCATATCTACATTTTTATATTGGTCAAGAATCACAGGACTGTAACTGGAAGAAAAAAAACAATCTGAAAACTGAAGGCTGTTATCAAGTTGGGCATGTTGGTATTCATCTAAGACCTGGGAAAGCCAGGTTTACATAATCATGGAAGCTCACTTTGGGACAGGCAGTACTTTCTCATCCCAACCCCCTCCACAAGGTGATCATTGCAGAGAAAAACAACTGGAGGAAGGAATGTTCTGTATTGTGTAATGGGCTTTAGTAGGCAAGAACCAGACCAGCATATCTGCAACAGCATTTATTGACTCAAAAATGAAACTGAGGAACTGCAGGCAAATGCTTGTTATTTATACCCTAGACCCACAGGGCCTTAACCAATCATAAACTAGAAAAAACCCACCTACATATAATTGTTCTGAACTTCTTTCCACAGTTAAGGTCATGTAAAGATTAGTTTCACTTTCGATCAGATTAGTGGTTAGGGTCATCTAAAGGTTAATCCCCTTTAGCACAACTATATACATTTAATACATAACACACCCTCCCCCCTAGGATAGTTCTTATCCTCAGTCTGTTCAACACTCGTAGTCTTTGAGATAGGCTGGGGGCCCACAGATCCTGGTGGACTGCCGCAATGTTACTGGAGAGTCCTGTTGAATTGGAGTATTGTCTATCCCCAATTGGACAACCCATTAGTGGTGGTGGCTCTACGGACCTTGATATCTCCACTTCTCCAGAGGTGGCCATGGGTGGTGTAGGCAGACTCGGAGGAACAGAATTTTCTCATGGGTCTGATAAAACCTTGGGACCCTTATCCGGGACTGGCCCGGTCTGCTGATGCCGTAACTGATCAATGTGATCTGATCTGATCTGATTCTACTATCATCCCCCAGAGTAGCCTCGTAGGACAAGGGACCCTTTACCTTAGTTACCTTAGCTGCTACCCAAGGTGCCCCACTTCCATATTTCCTGGCCCAAACCAAGTCACCCAGCTGTAAGTTCCTGGGGGAGGGGATTAGCTGAGCCATCTCTGCTGCTATTCTGTCTGGGTGAAGTCAGCCAAGTTTTGTTGTGAACTGGCAGCCCCACCTCAGCTCCGCTGGGCTGGAACCTGTTGCGTTACAGGGAGTCATGTGTTGACATAGGATAACGTTCGCCAGGCAGTGATTCCAGTCCCCAGTAGTCATCTGCTTGAGTGCCTCCTTTGTGGTCCTGACCATTCATTCGACCTGACCATTGGTTGCGGGGTAGAATGGAGCAGATGTTGGCATTGAGGAATGACTGAAACTCTTCTGCCGTGAATTGTGCCCTGTTGTCGGACACAATCACATCTGGTAGACCATGTGTGTTGAACAGCCAGCACAACTCTTGGATGACTCTGGTCATTATCATTGATGAGACCGGTGCAACTTCCAACCATTTGGAAAAACTGTCCACTACTATCAGGAACATCTGCCCCTGGAATGGACCCGCAAAGTCAATGTGCCCTTGCTTTTCATAGGCATGGCATACAGCTGTGTGGAGTCTGCACTCTGCTCTTTCATGTTGTCTTCTGCAGCTTGCACAGCTTTGTGGGCGTGTTGCTTGCTCTGTGGAGCGTGGCCGTCTGGGTGTCTCTCTCTGCAAGTGGTTGATTTCATTGCTCTCACTGACCTCCGAGCCTTCTGTGGTCTCTTGGTGGATTGCTGGGGGGCTGGTGTGTGTTTTTGGTAGCCAGAGATTCTTCATGGCCCCTCCGGCAGCCTCATCTGCCATGACTTCCTTCAACACATCTTGAAAGATCAGTTTCTCCATGGTGAATAGGTGCTGTTGTAATTCCCCATTACACAGGCTGAAAACAAGCCTGTCTCTGAGACAGTCTTCCAGATCAGGGAACTTACACTGGCGTGAAGCTTGGCGAAGGGCTGCCACAAACTCGCAGATTTTCCGGATCTCTGTTCTCGTTGTTCGAATGCATGGCGCCGGGCGATGACCAAGAGTCTAGGCTCAAAATGTTCCTTTAATTTCTTCTTGAAGTCAGTGTAGGCCACTGTCTCTATGCTTGCTGGTGCTATCAGGTTTTCAGCTATATCAAATATGGCTTGTCCATAGACACATAACAGGGTCGCCGCCTTCAGGTCCTCATCCGTGATCTGGTTAGCCCATAGATAGTTGTCTACTTGGGAGACATATGAACTCCACTGTTCTGGGTGGGTAATGTTGAACTCATTGAGTCTTCCCAGTTTAGCCATTTTGAGAAGGCCCCTGTGATGCTGGTTAATGCCTGTCCTGGTGTGGATGGAGCTGAGCTGCACTTAGGAGTCCTGGGGATGGATCCCTCAGGTGCATCTGTGCTTCCAGTGTGTCTTACTGACAACTATATAAATAAACAACTAGAAGCAAGTAACCTCTAGTTGGTTTTTGGTGAGCCATCAAATAATGAGGAGATGCTGAACTGGGCACTCCTTCATTCTTATATCTGACCATGTTTTATATCAGCTGCTATATGAAAGAAATGCTTGATTATAATCTGCTGCCCACAGACAATTGATCCTAATCATTATTATCTAGAAATTAACTCCTACCCAGGAAAAGGGATTCAAATTTACTGCCAACTTGAAGATGTGTGAATTTCACACATGCTGGCCCAAGGTCAGGCATGCTGGCTTAGGAATTCTGGGAATTGAAGTCCACACACTTTAAAGTGGCTAAGGTTGAAAAACAGTGACCTAAAGAAATACCATTGCTTTTTTAAAAATTGTAATAAATTGTTGCAACTCCTGTCCTCAAAACGACGCTATAGAGCACTGCACACCAAGACAACTACCGTGTTTCCCCGAAAACAAGACAGGGTCTTATTTTCTTTTGAACCCCGAAAAATGGCGTTGGCCTTATTATCGGGGGGGCTTATTATTTTGGGGGTGCAGAAGACGGCGAGCATGGGATTCGATGTCCCGTCACCGCCGCCTCCCCTCTCTTGTAAGTGGGGTGGGAGTTTTTAGGCTAGGGGGAATGGAGGGGAGGCGGGCAAGCACCAAAAACCCTGCGGGCGGGAGAGGCAGCTCCAGATCAGATCAGCTGATCCGCGAGTCCAGTTTAAGGGGCCCAGCTGCCCCTGGCTGACCGGGGAAGTGAAGGGCTGCCTGCTATGCTGGCCCCGCCCACCCCTTCAGGAGGGCTTATTTTCGGGGGAGGGCGTATATTTACGCCCACCCCAAAAAGCAGGGTTGGTCTTATTATCGGGACAGGTGGTATTTTCGGGGAAACACGGTATTTCCTTGATGAACTTTTCAAAAGCTTGGTTTCCTATCAACATGAAAGTACCTCAGACTTTAAATTAACATGTGAGAACTACCCACATATATACTGACTTCTAAAATTAAGCTAGTTTCTTAGCTGGTCAGTGATGCATTGCTTTGTCTATCAGAATAAATTTAAAAATTGTACTTTCTCAACTGGAGTTGACAAAACCATGAAAGCATATCTGATTCTGTGCTGTTCATTTATACAATATTTAAAAATGGAACATGTTCAGAAAATGGAGTGGTGCTTTGTCAATTTTTCTTTAGTGCACTGCAATGCAATTTTGAGGTCTGAAATCTAGAACTCTGTAATACAACATGACTAATGGAAAACAAACTTATTCATGTCCTGAATATAGAATTCCATGATAAAATTTATTTGAAATTTGATATTAATGAAGGTTATGTGGTCTTCTAGGATCAATTCTAGTTCTTTGTTAAAATATTGGTTAAAAACCCCATGCATTATATTATTTAAACTATTATGAGATATGTGGTCTTCACATTATAGTTTGGTGAATTTCTAGATTATTTTACTTTCAAATTAGAATTAAATTTATTTGTTTTTTTAATGAGGCATGACTTCCTAGACTGTCATCTCATTTATGAAATTTCCCTTTCAAGTAACCTAATCATTCTAGAGCATGGGTGTCAAACTCAAGGCGTTACGGTGGCATCATGTGATGTATCAGGACTTCTTCCCCCTTCGCTACACCAAGCATGGGCATGGCCAGCACGTGATGCATTTTGCCATGCAAAATGTAGCTTTGGATCATTTTACCCAATAAAGAAATGAACAAGTATAATGTTTTTGACTCATTTGTTTAATTGGGTTCTTTTCATCTGTTTTTTGGGGAACAGCCCACATTTTAGGTAATACTTTTGCAGAAATATTGAAAATTCAAGAGGGTTCACAAACCTGTAAGCATCATTGTATGTGAACATGAAATCGGTGAATATTTGAAATGTTACTTACAATACTAATCATCATGTATTGCATGGTCTCTAATCTATGAGCAATTGCAGTTGCCAGCCATTTGAAAAGTGATTATTTCATTATCTATCTATAGTAGGTTTGTATAAGCCTTTATATGACAAATCTGATGTGTTGAAGCAATGTACTAGGGAGTTGAATGTTTTTTAAAACATTATTTTCTTTTATCAACAAGAATAAAATACAAAACAGAAAAATGAACATCCAGTACTAACAATGAGAAAAAAATATTGTGTACAAAAAAGGGGGGGAAACCCGGCTATCAAATAGATCTAACATTAAACATTAAAAATCCATCCCAGTATTAAAAGTAAATTAAAAGAACAACAACCTCAAAAATCCCCCCCCCTTATATAACAGGTCTACAAATAGTTATAAGCTTTCCCATCCGTACTTCACAAAAATATTATATTGAATAAACAAATATTCCACATTGAAAATCTATCCAATAATCAAATTGACCCAATCTAATCATAATATATATGTAAAAAAGAAAAGGACAGTCAGGTTAGTCCAAACTAGAGGTGGTATTCAGCCAGTTCGCACCGGTTTGGGTGATCCGGTAGTGAAAATGTTGAGTAGTTTGGAGAACACAGTCCTCCTTAACAAGCTCCAAAACTGCTCCAAGCCTGGGTTCCTCATGGGCACTGGAAGTACCATCCTTCTCCACCCAGTCAGCCCACACTCCCTTCTCACTCCAGGGACCAATTCCCCAGCACCCCATGTGCACAATCCCCCCAAATTTTCTGCAGGGAAGAAAGGCACACTGAGGCCACCAGCAGGCTTGTTAAGGCATGCAAATTGCAATATGCTGCCGCTAAGCTACCTGGCTTCTTCACACGAGCCACGCTTCTCAGTCACATGACCACTCAACAATGCCCAACAAGCCACGCCCACAGAACCAGTAGTAAAAAAATTGTATCCCACTACTGTCCCAAACTATTCTGAGGTTAAATACCAATGATTACGTTATTTTGTAAATGTTTTTTTTCCAAACTATAATGCAAAGTAAAATTTAAAACATTGGTCCATACATTCTCCCATTTATCTAGCATTATGTTATACCCCAAAACTTTTCGCCCATTTACCGTACAATCGTTGACACATTCATCTTCCAGATTTCATCTTAAGTAAAATTTTATATACTTTAGCAATTAGGTTATCTGCAGAGCATAAGTTGATATCCAGTTCAAATTTAGCTCCTGCAAAATCCTGTGAAAACACAAGTTTTTTTGTCAAGTTTAAATCTTTCAATAATTCTGTAATAATTAAACCAATCACAATAAATCCCTCATGTACTAGTTGTTCTCTTGTTTTTATCTTAAATTCCTCTTCAAACATCAACAAATTCCTATATGTCACCCATTTACATTCCAATAGCATCTCTTTTTTATGTAATGCTTCATGGGTGATACCCAAAGTAGCCCTTTGTCAACCAATCTCTTATATTTTCACTATACATGCCCAGTCGATTACCTAATAATATGATTCTTAAAATCATTTACTTTGTTATACCACAAGTTAGCATGCCACCCAAATCTCAAATCAGAACCTTCAAAGTCTAACAACCTTAAGTTTTTCAAAGTTAGCTAATCTTTTAACCATACCAAACAAGCATCATAATATAATCCTAGATCTGGCAAACTCAGATCTCCTTTTTTTTTTGCATCCTGTAGAAGCTTACTGTATATTTAAATTCTTGTTTTTTATTTTGCCAAATAAATGTAGATATCTTTCTACCACTTTTAAAGAACAATCTTTAATCGATATCAATATAGACTGGAATAAAAATAACTATTTAATTATTATTTTTATTTAGCTGGTACAGTTCTACAGAAGAATTATTGAGTCTGTCATTTGTACTTCTATAACTGTCTGGTTTGGTACAGAAATTAAAAAAGACAGGTACAGACTTCAACGGATAGATAGCACTGCAACCATCTTGGCTTCCATTGAGGACCTGTGTGCTGCATGAACCAGAAAGCGGGCTGAGAAAATTAACTGTTTCGACGTCTCCCCTCAGGATGCTGCTAAAGGGCATTGCATGCCAAATCAACTACTAGACCAAAGACAGTTTTCTCCCCCATGCCATCACTCTGCTAAACACCTAATTGCCACAGCACTGTCTTATGCCTAAGGCTATCTAAACCTGTAGTAGGGCTATATTATTATTATCCTTCTCATCTTTCCTATTACCTGCTCCTATTGGTATCTTATGACTATCATTTTGTTGATTTATGATTTTATTTTATGATTTATCACTTTTTTGCTTGTATAACATTGAGAGCTTATGCGCCAGAGACAAATTCCTTGTGTGTCCAATCACACTTAGCCAATAAAGAATATTCTATTCTATATTTTATTCTTAGTAGTATGTTCATCTTGATTACTAAAATTCTTTTCATCAATGACAAATTTAGATTTTCTCTTCTCTTTAAATCCAACTTTAAATCCAATCTCCTTTTTAGTGTAATTACATTTATATAATTTACTGTACTTTTTTCACAACTTTAAAGCCAGTTTCTAATTTCTTCTGGTCTTCCACATTTATATTCTTGGTCAATAGGAGCTGTATGTTATGATCAGTTGTTAACAGTAAAAAAAAAAATTCTAAAAAGTCTTTAAGAGCTAGACAAGTAAGCTGCATTTGCAGAAATGTATCAAATTTCTCACAATCTTTCAACACTTAAAGGAGTAGAAGGCAAAATTCCCTGTTATTTTCTTAGTGTTAAATGCCACTTGCATACTAATTTTAATGATGTTTTGGAACTGTCAAGAACTTCTTTTTATTGGCTGCTGATTCTGGAGCCTTTTCAGTAAAAGTCAGATATTATGAGAGAGAAAAAGAGAGAGATTTAAAACTTGAATGTTAGTTAAACTAAGCACCTAGTTTACATGGTAAGGTAACTTAAACCTGAAACCTACAAGTCTTTGTATTCCCAAATCATATAATTTATATAATTTGCAGACAATATAAATGAGAAAAGTAAGAAATGGAAGATGGTAAAATGAGTTCTAAAATTTGAAAGAGTAATTGTAAATTGATGGGTAGGTAGTATTACCTTTGTCAGATGAAAATATGAGGATGGACATAATAGTTCCTGTCTATGACAGGAAATCTAATAACAATTTATAGTATTTAAGCTTTGCCCTGAATATGTGCTTTAAATTGAACATATGATAAACACTGAGCTTGGGTTTTACTAGTTCTCTTTCCTCTAACTTCTTTTAAAAAATATTAGAAAATCTAGAATGTTTGCATGTTGATAATTATATGCAATTATATAATTATAAGAGTTTATCTGCATTTGAGTTTGTTTGACTGAATAATAGGTAATTGATTGAAATAAAAAATAATACTTAGAATTCTTACTTTATCATGGCTATACACTCAAGATTTAATACTTTAATGTGCTTCATTTTCCAATATTAGTTTTCTCCTGTAGATATTGTTAAGCTTTTTGTTATTAGTATTCTAAAAGATTTTTAAAAGAAACATTTCAATAATAATCATGAGAAATCCTGAAGTTTCATTATCATAAATATAATGAGATTTCAATAGAAGAAAATATTTGCAGCTCGGGGTTGAACTGAGATTTGTTTTATTTGTTATGAAGTCTGATGTGTGATCACATGTAATTCAAAAATTTGAGAGGTAAGTAATGTGTACAGTGGTTGAATGATCTAGAATTAGGGGAAATAATCATCAAACCCTTGTCATGGTCAGATCATTCGCTCCTTCAAC
>JANHFT010007704.1:84226-105139 GCA_032467955.1 Pseudoxenodon macrops | reverse complement strand
CCCTCCCTCCCTCCTCCCGTCCTTCCCTCCGTCCTTCCTTCCCTCCTTCCTTCCTTCCTGTCCTCCCTCCCCCCTCCTTCCTTCCTTCCTTCCTTCCTTCTCTGCCCACTCTCCCCCATTTTGCACAGTCCTTTCTAAATCACAATGATGAGTATCATAATATTAAGACTGTGGGAACTCATTAATTTCAGTGGCTGTTTAAGCTTGTGCTAAACAATAGCGGATTTTTATGGTTCTCGTCCTCCTTAGAGCATCCAAATGGATTTACATGACTGGAAGGACTGACAAACATGTTTTTTTTGTGTTGAATTCTTGCACAAACGATCCCGGAGAGGGTAGCCTGACATGTTCTTTAGTTTTACAGACTCGGCTTCAGAAATACACACACACACACACACACACACACACACACACGTCAAAATCCATGAATGTATAAAATTTTTGGGAGACTAATCATATCCACACATCGACAGTTTTAGCCGGGCCTATTTAGAAGCCTAAAACTATATAATCAAAGAACGATTGTCATTACAGTGGAATTTGGTCTGACTTCATTGTATATGCCAGACGCCTTCAAACATCACCATAGCAAAACGGCCATAGGTCAAGGCCACAACAGTTACAATTGTTGGAGTATTTCTCTCCGTATGACACTCAGAAAGTGGGAGAGAACTGGGCATTTCCTGCTGAGGTCCAGCTTATTCCTGCCATACTGTGGGAATTATGTATGGGGGAAAAATTGTCATTGTGTCTTGTTGTTCTGGCGTGCAATTGTCTATAGTATCGTCTTGAGAGAAGACGTTGAAATAGTTTATGTCCAGGATGTGAGGGGTCTGTAGATATTTTCACGGCCCTCTTCCTGGTTCATGCAGTATACTGGTCCTCAGTGGAAGGCAGGCATGGGAAAGTTAACTTAATATAATTTAAGTTAACCTGAGTTTTAACAGGTTCTGACCAGTTCTGGAGAACTGCTAGTGACAATTTGAGTAGTTCAGAGAACCGGTAGTGGAAATTTTGAGTATTTTGGAGAACCGGTAAATATCACTTCTGATTAGCCCCACCCCAATCTATTCTCTGCCTCCTGAGTTTCAGCTGATCGGGAGGAAATGGGGATTTTGCACTAACCTTCCCCTGCCACACCCACCAAGCCACGCCCCACCAAGCCCCATGGAGGTGAGAGAAGGTGTGTTGATACATAACATGCTTTCTATTGTTGCTTTCAGTTCATTGCTTATGCATACTTTACTTTGTTATTGTGAAGGGCACAGCAAGGCAGTTGAGCTACTGCCAGTTCATGCCATTTATACATTGTGGAGGCCTTTTATGTTGCTTTGGATCAGAGGAAAATAAGTTGTTCTTTCTTTCCCCTGCTCAGAGCTATAGCAGGAGGGGGGGGCTGCAATTCCTACAACATTTGTAGTCATTGTTTTCTCCATAATACAGGCATTAAGAAGAGACAAGGGATGGGGATATCTGATGTAAAGACCCTGGAAACAAAATTGCTTCAGGCTTCCCTCACTTCCAACTTATCTTTAGCAGATTGTTTTACAGGTTCATAGCCGAGCTGTGAACAATGCAGTTTAATCCTAAAACCGGTAATTCTATTTCTGTAGCCAGCTGAGGCAGAGGCACAATTGAGAATTTAGGTGGGAAATGGGATGGGGAAGGGAATGAAGAGATGTACACGATGAAGGACAAGGGCTTGCAGAATCCCAGAGGACCAATTGTATGAAACCTGAAAAATTCTGCTCCTGAAAATACAGAATCCCCATTCCTCATGTCCTACTTAAAGCTTCCCCCCCAAGAGACTATAAAAAAGATTATTTTGCAAACTCAAGCCCTGTAGGGAACAAAGGCCCCTGACCCAGTTCACTCTCGATGAGGAAGTCTTGAAAGCCAAGTTTGGGTCACGTCACGTGGCAATATAGGGCAGAGTTATCCATTTCTCCCCTCCCCCTCAAGGGTTTCCCTTTTCTCTCTTTTTAAGGGTTCTCTATGGACTCTTCCTCTTTGGAAGCAAGAAAGTCAGGTTGTTCTTGCCATAACTGTAAACTGATCACTTGCAATCAGCCTTGAAACTGGTTGAGTCCTGCCTATGCTCCTGGGGCTGCAGATTGCCCATTCCTGGTTGTAAACAGAAACTCACACCCCGATTCTCTGTTCTGCTTCCCATCACAGGTTATATTTCTGGGCAAGATGCTGAATGAAATTATAGAGTAGGTCATCCTGCCACAACCTAGTGGTCCTTTGATGGATAGATTTATATGTGGGCACAGGCATTGAATTTCTGTGTAGGATTTGTAGTCCCAGTTCTTCTAGAGCCATGATGGCGAACCTATGGCACGTGGAACCATATCTGAGGGCACGCGAGGCATTGCCCTGTCAGCTCCAGTGAGCTCTAGCTGATTTTTGGCCTTCCAGAGGGTGGGGGGAGGCCGTTTTCACCCTCCCAGGCTTCAGGAAAGCCTCCGGAGCCTGTGGATGGCGAAAAACGGACCCAACGAGTCTACTGGAAATTCATTTCTGAACTTCCGATAGGCCTGTTGGGCCGTTTTTTGCCCTCCCCAGGCTTCAGGAAAGCCTCCTGGGTCTGGGGAAGAGCAAAAAACAGCCAAACGGGCCTACCAGAAGTCTGGAGGCTTCAGTGAGGCCAGCGTGCATGTGCGGGATGGCAGTAGGTGGTGCGTGGATGCGCGGGAGAGGGCATTGCATTATAGGTGTGGGCACATGCGCTATCACGTGTGCCCTTTTGGCACCTAAGCAAAAAGAGGTTCGCTATCACTGTTCTAGAGGGCATCTGGCTGGAAGAGGACTTATTGTTTCAATCAGATGTTATCTGGAAAATGTATATGTTCATATAAGAGCAAGTTTTATTTTATGACAGCGATGTTCTTTCTATCCAGGCAGGTGCTTTGAAATTAAAAATCATGTTCTGCAGAATTAGAAACGATAAAAAAAATCAGAAAAGCTAAGAGTTATTTTGAGAATTTAACAGGGACAGGACTAATGTTTTGCTTCATCTAAGCTGAAAATAAAAGCATAACACCTAAGACAATTTAACCAATCCTTAACCAAGGCTCCCACAGCTGATCCAGGCATACAGAGCACAGATCATTTCCAGAGAGAGAGAAACAGGCTGGCCAGGTGAATTTTAAAACCATTTCTGTGCAACTTATAGAAGTGAAGATGACTTCTGTATGAGGTTTGGGTCATGCTGTTCCATATTTATTTGTAGGAGATAGGCTGGATTTTTCTAAAGCTGAGCGCAGAGGTAGAAAAATCATTTTCTTTCCACTTTACTCCTACTTAACCTACATATCTTAAATGCCAGACTGGGAGGGATGGGGACCAGAAGTTGGTTGGTTTCTGTTCCTAACATCAGATCAACAAAAATGATTTAATGATTGGAAATAGGGGTAATGTAGAAATCTGATCTTCAAGGGCAGACCATGTGCATCAACTTGCAGAGGTCATAAAGACATGAATCTATATCCTATCTCCGTGATGGCGAACCTATGGCATGGGTGCCACAGCTGGCACGCAGAGTCCTCTCTGTGGGCATGCGAGCCATCATCCCAGCTCAGCTCCACCGCGCATGCGTGCATGTGTCCCACCGGCCAGCTGATTTTCGGGTTTCTGCTGTACATGCACAGGGGGCGGGTGCATGCAGGAGAAATACATGCATGCACCGGGTCGCGCACACATGCACTTGGGCCAGGGGTCATGCGGGAGTCATACACGCATGCACGGGAAGCAGGAGTCGCACAGGGGGTTGAGCGTGCATGCGCAAGTGTATGTGTATGGGAGCATGGAGGGTCACACATGCATACACGGGGGCAGGGTGCATGGAGGGGGTCACATGCACTTTGCATTATGGGTGTGGATATGCGCCGATGTGAGCATGTGAACGCTGTCAGCACGCAACAACAAAAAGGTTAGCCATCACTGTCCTATCTGCTTTGAAATTAAAACCAGATCTAATGTGTGGCCCCTATGCTTATTGGGTGGTCTCCTTATGGCCTCCATGGTGGTGGTGACTTTTCCCCCTGGAAAAGCAACCTAAAGACCCTTGAGGGCAGAAGCTTGTGGAAACGGTTCACCAACCTGGCAGTGAGTCCAACAGCTCAAGCAGGAATGGAGCATGTGGTGGTGGTGTGTAATGGCAATGGCAATCCCAACTCATCCCTGAAGCCCTATCTCTAAAAAAAAAACCATCCCCATCCCCTTCAGATTTCTTGGTAAAACAGTGAGAGAGGAAGCCTTCCAAGAAACAGCTGTTGGTTGTAGTTGCTTCCCCCCAGGTCAATCACTCCCCTCATGCATCCTGATCTTGGGGATTCAAGTTTTTTTCCATCCATGATCAAACCATAACTGATCAGAGCTCTAGTACAAGCAAACGTGGTATTCATGGCCCTCAAAGGCTGAACAGGGCTTTGAGAAATGGGCAAACCAGTGGCCTCAAACTTCCAATCCCTTTTCTAAAAGCAGCTTGCACCATGCCATCCGCCATATTTCCCTGTTACCATCATGATACTCCCCTCCTTCTCTGTTTCATTTTCCCCTTTCAACCTCAAACACCCAACAAGGCTACCTCTCTCACTACCCATCTCCCAAGCCTCGGCACCCGTTAACATTCACACCATATATCCTTTCCCAGTGACTATTTTCTGGTAATCATCTAGGGTAGAATATTTAACATGCCTTGAAATTTAAATCTCAATGCCATAAGCTAGCCAAGTCTTTACTGTCTAAAGGAGCCTAGGCTAGCTGGAAAAAGTGAATAAGAGAAGTCATCATAAATGCTATTACATACAAGGATCCTAAATATTCACATGAAAAAAAATAAAAGCTTGATTCCCTCCATATCAGGGGTTGATTCTAACTTACCTCACCGCCCGTTCACTGCCTCCCATGCCGCGTGGGCACACCTCGTGGGGGCGTGGGCGCCTCATGGGCGCGCACATGTGCAGTAGAAAAAAAACAAAAAATGCACCCAAAAAGGCCAAAAACAAACGGCGATGCATGCGCAGTGCTGGAAACTCAGCTTCTGTGCAGAATTTTAAAAAAGCCAAAACAAATTACAAAAAATAAAAGATGGCGGCATCCACGGACCAGAACCAGCTCCATGATGTCACCAGCGGCCTACTACCTACTCCTTAGAACCAATCCGAACCAGTAGGAACCCACCTCTGCTCCATATGGTGTTTCATATTAAAAGTTCCATCAGCTCAACTACCAGGCATCTGGAAGACACTGAACTGGGAATGGTTGACCTATTTGGATTATTAAGTATTACAAACTAGAAACTTTTTTTTTTGTGCTAGATATTCTGCTAGCAAATTTATATCTCGGTGAAGTGCTTGCTTCTAATATATGTTACATCTCCACTGCTTTTTAACTGCGTCATTCTTGACTGTTCCCTTTCCCCCTCTGTGATATATTGCTGACACATACAAGGCACTGCTTCCATTACAGCCAGCAGCAAGTTTGCTGAAGAGACATTGCAAGGAGGCATAAGATGTGTTCCAGTTCTGACAAGTGCCCATCTGATGCACTCAGATGTTTGACATGGTCCTTTCAGTTAAAGTAAATAAGCAAATAAAAAGAAGCTTGGAGTTGTCAAAGGACTAAACAATGTAAAGGCCAAAGCAAAGTTAAGAGCAAGGTTAACTTTTTTTTGGGGGGGAACACTGCTTTACAATAGCCTAATTCATAAACTCTCATTTATCTTGACTGCTAGGTCAAGATAAAGCTGTTGGCTGCAACAACAACAAACTGCATATCATTTAATATTTACTTTTTAAAGAGGGTCATTGCTTGTATATTACCAAATACATATTGGAGAGAATGAGAGTTACACAGAAGTATCAGAGCTTCCATTGGTCATGGAGCAGTAGCTGTTACAACATTTTGTAATGCCCTTGAAATCTGTTCTGCAGCTTTGGCTGACGCAAAGTGCAACAGCAAGAAGTGTTTTGGGAACCCCTAGAATGGCCCATATTATACCTCTGCTGCTCCATGGACTTCACTGGCTACTGGTCTACCTCCAACTGCAGTTCAAGGTGTTGGTTATCACTTTTAAAGTCCTTAATATCATAGGTCCAGGCTACCAGTCATTCAATCATCCAACTGCCCTGCTCCAGCCAGTTTCCTGCTTCTGATGCCTTTAGATCTTATTTTATGATTAGCTTTAGGGTTATATGCCTCCCAAACTGTTTGGTATCTATCTTCTATTCCGTTTCAAGATATTTTAATCTTTGTCTAAAAAACTGTTTTCCTGCAGCAATTCAAGAAGCACTGATTTCACTTGAGTTTCCGCTTTGTCTCTGGCCTGCTTTTAGGCTCACATATAAACGTAGAGCTAGCCTTCCAAATGGATCCATTTACTCACTGCAAACCGGTGGACTATTACCAAATGGCAGCTGTCCAGAACAGCATGGTCGATCAGATACACTAATGCTAAATCCTTGTGTAGCTTGTTTTCTTCCTGCAGAAGCTACAGCTCACCTACAGCTGAATAAGAACCGCAGTCAGAAATACAATGCAACATTTATTGATGACAAGAGATTAAATTTGCAACCTCCTTAATGCGAGTTTTTATAAGTGAACCGAAGTAATAATTAGCAATTTATATAGACGTTTTAGCCTGTTACATAGACTAGATTAGCCTTTCAATGTAAGTTTAGGCTGATCTTCTGTTTCTAACATATAAATAAATATCCTGCTTTCTTTCTGGAAGGTCAAAACCCTGGTTCCATTCCATGCAGAGGTGGGTTCTGAATCTTCTTACTGCCGGTTCGCTCAGGGTCGCGCCTCGAACGTGCGCACAACGCAATAAAAAATAGCAAAATCCAAAATGGTCGCGCCCACAGAGACACCAAAGGAACCAGCTCTGTGACATCATCGTGGAGTTACTACCTACTCTATAGAACTGGACAGAACCAGTAGGAACCAACCCTGGTTCCATGGTATAAATGTACATCCTGGTGACATCTTTTCACAGACATGTCCCTATAACATTGCTTTTCTCTGATCCCTAGCTAGAGGCAGATTTAAGTGGTCCTTAGCTGTTCTGCTGCCCAAGTATTGTTTTCCCCTTTAAGACAACAGATTCTAAGACACCCACAAGGCATGTATCCATTCTGATCAATAGTAAGACTGAAGTGCTGCTATGGCTTCACTAAATATACTGAAACATACTGATGTTACCTAGTCTGATAATGAAATATCTGCAAGAAAACAACCAAGGCAGAGGTGGGTTCCTACCAGCTCGGATCAGTTCTATGGAACTGTTAGTAACTTGGTGGTAGTGACCCGGGCCTGCCACGCCCCCGAACCAGTTCTCTTGGCTGTGCCGTAGGCACCGCCATCTTTTTTGCTTCTGTGCATGTGCAGCTTTTTTTAGTATTGTGCATGCGTGCGTGGCACGTGAATCGCCTGTGGTTCATCGCTGAGCGAACCGGCAGTAGCAGGATCCGGAATCCACTCCTGAACCAAGCTCAAGAGAGCACCAAGGTCCCTGCAATTCAACTCAGAGCTACAAATATTCTCTTCTCTTGGTACATCACTAAATAGGTAATACAGTAACATGTGAGGATTCTTTCATATTTGCGTAAGAATGGTAGAGCTCCACTGTTTAGCCCAGGGTCTGATTCTCTGGCAAACTTGCTTTAGCCATGTACAAACCATTCCCTGACACAAGAACATGACTTCCTGTAGCGCACATTTACATTGACAGATAGTTAATTTAATCAACAATTTACCACAACTACACAATAGCGCTAGACTGCCCTGCTGTGAGCATTTTAACCCTATGGCCCTTATTGGAGTAGACTAATGCTGAATGAGAGTGGAATGAAGAGACCAATCCCCTGGTCCATTCATTTCTTTTCCAAGAACACAAGATGGTGGTATTTATTGGATAAGGAAGGATAGAGGAAACCCTACAAAAAGTTTATTGGTAATCTCCTTTGTGCCTCTGATTTTTTTCCTCCTAGTTAAATATATAGTTAAATATTTCCGGCCTGAATTACAACAAAATGGAGGAGGAGGAAGAGGAAAGGCACACAGAAAGGAATATGAGCTTGTCCATAAGTTTCTTGCTAGGTTAAACAAATGAGAAAGATTTTCACCAATCACTTGCTGTGATTGATGAAAATCACAGCATGTGATTCTTGGCAAAATAATGCATTCTTGGGTAAATAATTAGAAGGAAGCGGGAATGGCAGTGGGGAAAGCACATTTCATTAAGATTCAGTTTTCTGCCAACTAAAGAAGAGCGTGTGAACTTAAGACTGCAAAGACCAGTAGTTGCTCTCACCTACCATATTACCCTTGCAACAGTCTTAAAATTAGATTCACATTAAGCACTGCTCCCAATTTTCAGCAAGTTTTTTAAACTTTGTATCATCCTACTCCCAGTCCAAGGCTTTGGTTAGTCACATGGCCAGATAATCATAGTTTACGCTTAAGTAGTAGTACACCAGATGGCTTCTTTGCTCAACCTGTGTGGCCTGAATATTGCCATGCATAGGTTAAGGTTTAGCATACCATCTTCATATAGGTCGACCACTGTTGCCAGAGGAACAAACATAAAGCAACCCATATGTTATTTTCTAATTTTGTCTCCTGTAAGTTAGTGACGGCAAATGTTGTGGGCAGGTGATATTCCATGTGTCACGCAACTCAGCAGGGTCTGTTTTGAGTTCTGCAGTTTGGGGGGGAGGAGCCAGTTACAATATGCTTATACTTAATTGTAAATTATGGGTAATTCAATTCTTCAAATTTCCTCCAATAATTAAAAAAATTCTAATATCCAGTTGGAATACTAAACCAGATGAGTATCTTTGTGATTCAATACGCTAACTGTTGAAATACAACTTTGCTCATCAGCATGAATGAAACCACAGTCTCTTAACAATAAAACAGCAACTTTAATAAGCATCTCAAATCTTTTCTGGTCAGCATTTTATTAGTGTTCTTGACTAATTACACTAAACATAGAAAGAAAATTGCTAGCAAATCTGAAACTTAGAAGGGGATTAAACAGTTCACATGATTTCCAAACTTGATTTGTATATAGACAGAAACTGAAGGCACCCACCAGTTCCTATACACTTCCAATATTAAACCAACCTTTAAATTATTAAAAGAACCATCTTGAAAAGTAATTAATAAAGCAACTGAAACATTGATTTCCTCTCTTTAGAATGAAAGAGAGCTTTGCGTTCAGGTTTATGACATGCCCCACATCTGTTTCTGGATTACTACTCACTGGATGTAATATAAAAGAAAATGACTGCTTATATTCATGAAATTATATACCATAGTATATTTGCAAAATTATTTCATCCATGCAGGCTACAGTTCCATCTGTCTTGCCAGCAGAAGATAAAGATGCAATTCCTAGGACATTTTCCTTTTTATACTTTTTTTAATCACATTTAAAACAGAGGTGGGTTGCTGCCGGTTCAGTTCTATAGAACCGTTAGCGGAGATTTGCCTCTGCTCACCGAACCAGCAGCGACGGCTGACTGGCAACGCCTGAGCCAGTTCTCCGGGAGGAAATTAGTCCTCCTGATGGAAATTGGCTCAAAAATAACCCTCTTCGCATGTGCAAAGCCTCCTGGGCACAGAGGGTTATTTTCGAAGCAATACCCGGATGCGACGGGTGCGCGTGTGCAAAATGCACACTTCTGTCGCAACCAGAACTAGTAGGAAAGGTACGTAGAACCCACCCCTGATCTATAATATTCAGAGATACGGAAACTGCTTCCACAGTAAAACTTTTGACATTGGAATTACAATTGCTGAGTTTGCAGAATATGCTATAGCTAAGTAACCATAAAACGAGCAGCCTAGTTCATCTAACATGCAAAGACAATGGCCGAGTTCCCACAATACGCGAAGCCACAAATTGTCTAACCCCCTTTTAGCCTACTGTGTAAATGACAGTCCTCTGCAACAAAGATTCAATATATTGGGAAGGTTGGGGCTTGCACTTAAGGCTCAGCAGGGGATGGACAGAGAACAGCTGTATGAGGAAACAGGGTAATAATACAAAATGGGAGAGGAAAAATCATTGTATCCTTTTAGGATTTTTGAGTGGGTAAAGATTTCCTAGTAAGAAATTTGTATCAGGTACATATAGAATTTTTTGTTATTGTGGCAAGATAAGCTGTAAGCCAATCCCAGTAGTTCATTAGAGCCGAGGTGGCGCAGTGGTTAGAGTGCAGCACTACAGGCTACTTCAGCTGACTGCTAGCTGCAATTGGGCAGTTCAAATTTCACCAGCTCAAGGTTGACTCAGCCTTCCATCCTTCTGAGGTGCGTAAAAATGAGGACCTAGATTGTTGGGGGCAACATAGTGACTCTGTAAACCGCTTAGAGAGGGCTGTAAAAGCACTATGAAGCGGTATATAAGTCTAAGTGCTATTGCTATTAACCTTTTTCAGCCTAGTACTATTTGGTTTCATTAGGTCTACAACAGCCCATATTGTTGTTAGGGAAAACTGAACTAGTTTTTCTTTTTTAATAGAAGTATGTTTAATTTTTTTATTTGATTTTTATCCCAACTTTATTACTTTATAAGTACAGGTAGTCCTTGACTTACAACAATCCATTTAGTGACTTTTCAAAGTTATGACATTGAAAAGTGACTTATGACTATTTTTCATACTTATGAATGGTGTAGCATCCCTATGGTCATGTGGTTTACATTTGGTTGCTTGACAACTGACTCACATTCATGATGGCTGCAGTTTCCCAGGGTCATGTGATCCTCTTTTGCAACCTTCTGACAAGCAAAGTCAATGGGGAAACCAGATTCACTTAACCATGTTACTAATTAAATAACTGCAGTGATTCACTTCACAAATGTGTCAAGGAGTCGTAAAATGGGGCAAAACCTACTTAACAAATTTCTCACCTAGCAACATAAATTTTGGGTTCAATTGTGGTTGTAAGTTGAGGACTACCTGTAACTCAAAGCAGCAAACATACTTCATACTCATTTTCCCCATAACTACCACCCTGGTGAGGCAAGTTGGGCTGAGAGTGAGTGATTGGTCCAAAGTCACTCAGCTGACCTGGATGCCTAAGGTGGGACTAGAACTCAAGTCCTGGTTCCCAGAACACATTCATTACTACACCAAACCAGCTGTCATGATATAGTACACACACACACACACACAGAGCATACTAGTATATGAAATGCATATTTACTTTTGGGGTGTATTACTATTTCTTTTATTTCATCTAGAGGTAGACGTGGCCATTTCTAAACTTGCAGAACTCCTGCTGCCTAATACATTGCAAGATAGGGCCCTTCTTTTTTAAGTCTCATGTCACAATAATGTGGAATGTTTATGTATATTCTGATAAAGTAAACTTGAGGTCACAATTTGAATGGTGCTTTGATAAGGAAGCTATATATGAAAACCAAAAAATTGTGGAAGAGGAGAAACGCTAAACTCCCCAAAAGGAAGATCTAAAGCCAAGGTGGAAGGAGAGGACAACTAGCAGAAAAAGGATGGATTCAATTACAGTTACACTCCTTTTGCACAACCAGATGAGTATCCTGAATGGACCTCCATTGAGCTGTTAACATTTCCTTTATTGGGTCAATGGGGGAATACAAACACATACACACACATATACAAACAATCAGTTGGCAGTTGGTTCTCTACCTTGATCACATTTGCTGTCTACAACCAAGCAAAATAAAAATTACAGCAAAAAAAAAAAAAGTGGGGAGGAAGCAGACTGTATATATGGGAGAACTGGTTAAGTCATCACTCAAAGAAGCCAGAAACACCCCAGAACACTATGATTGCTAGATTGAAGATGACCGTCCTGGGGTTCAGAACAGGAGTTCCATAGAAGGCAAATGGTTGCTCTACAAATCTAAGGAAGCGTTTCTCTGGAGTAGAAATTGAGCTGTCAAATTTGCAGAAGAAATAGCTCAGTTTCTAAGACTAATAGAACCTTCATGACACTGAGGGACATGCTAGGGCAATGCCAAAGATATATCAGCATGGCTCTTGCTCATGGAAGAGCTTCTGTCCAATTTTTGGAGATTCCCAGTAGCCCAACTAGTGTAATGGAGAAATAGAGTAATAAAGCATGCATTTTAGGGGATACCAAAAAAAGGAAATTAATATTCACCTAATGTTGACATACTGCAAAATAAAATTTATTTCTTGGGTAAACTGGACTTGGAAAACAGAAAAGGGTCCTGAATGCAGATCCTGTTCAGTCACCAAAGTAAGAGTGTTATATAAGCAATCTCCCTTATGCCTATTAAATTGAGAGCATGAGTTGTCTGAATTCACCATTTCTAGAGCTGTAGTGTAGAAGAATCTTGGTATGAAATTACAGTATAGGGCTTATTGCAGAGGGACTCTGAAAGAGCCTAGGTTTAGTGAACCCATTCTCTTCCCACTTCCCAAAGCTATTAGGACGAGTGTATGAAGGTGAAACAGCTGAGCACTGACAGCAGGAAGTTTTGACATCATCTCCTCACTCTCCAAGTTATTCATTACTCTGTTGACTAGTTTCTAGGCAACCCTGAGAAAGGGATACTGAGCTCCATTTTTTATAAGCTGGCCAGCTGCTGAATCCCATTCTCCAGTTAAAGATTTCATGGGCAGTATATTCTGGAGCCAGCTAATGCAGATTTCCTGTCATTTACTTGGTAACAGATACACACCCCCCCTTAACTTCTTTAAAAAGGAGGGAAGGAGGCCAGCAAGACCAACATCTTAATCTCGGCTTTGAAATAGAAGTTGGTTCATGTGACTTTAAAAATGCATAGCCACACCTCACCTTTTGCTGCTGAGACCTAATAAAATGCCAAATGTAACAAACCTAATTTAGGAGAAAGCAATAGAATGATATTTATGTTTTAAATTCTGGGTTGTTTATAAAGTGAAGGCAGGAATTCCACAGTCTAGAAGCACACTTTGCAGCTCCTCATATCTGGTATCTAGATGAGAAAAGGAGTCACTCGGAGCATTATCTTCAACACAAGAACTTTTGCAGAATTTTAGGAATAGCTCAAGGAGGCTGGGAAGCATGGTCACTCTTAAATTCTGTACAGGAAATCTGTGGAAAAAAGATATCAAAGTTGGGAGTGAACTTTTATAAGGTCACCTTATAGGTTTGATATAAGTTGGGTGGCTACATAAAGTTCACAGCTGAAGCCACATTTGGAATTAGGAACTTATGGTTTATAACTGGTTTGCTTATAATTCTCATGAGAATTAAACTTAAATTTCTGGGAATGCAGAGAGGGACAAACCTCTACTAATAATTAAAGATTACTATATGTAGGAGAGCACAATCTGTGGTCCTATAGTCAAATATCTCTTACTAGTGATATAAATTTTCTGATAAATATTAAATATACCAATACCTGTTCAATACAAGGACATTAGAAAACATTTCTTAAAAGGCTTTTGAGAGCCACAGCTTTGTCAGAAACATAGGATGTTTAACTCAAGGAATGATTGCATCTTTTGATTTTTGTCTCAAAAGGTGTCACTTAAATCATTGTTTTGCTACTAACATGATTCTCCTCTTATAATGTCCACTTCTATAAACCTATAGGTTTTTTTTTCCTACTTAGGTGAAGAGGCAGAATATACCCATTGCATGTAGAACATCCTAGTCAACTCTTGGCATCTAGGATGAGTTGATAAACTGCATGAAACATGGGAGATACTGTTACTTGGATTTCACATTATGGACAAGCAAGGCCCAAAGTCTAGCCTAGTAGGTAACACTAAAAGAAAAGGACATTTTTAAAGATTGGTAATGAGATCCAAGGTATTCCAGAACAATTTATTGCAGCAAAACAATGTATTATGCTTACTTACATATTGAATCAGGTAATAGATTTGGGTTAGAGCCTTGCAGCAATTATATCTCATCCCCACATCCTATGTAGATTCGTTTTGAAAGTCCTAAATTGTGTGGAACAGAAAGATTTAGTCAAAAGTAGTACCTGATCTCAATTGCTCTGCCCAAATTTCTTTCCTGGAAGGAGACAATTGTTTGCCTAGTTATCATGTTAGTAAAGTACTCAGCTCCTGGTAATTGCACGGAGAAACTCAGTTTGAGAAGGGTGCTTAGCTCTCTTTATATTCATTTAGCTTGGAATGACTTATCAATGTGAAGTTGTTGGATAATCAGCCAGAGGCATTTTAGAGCTTGTAATGGCCTTTCTTGAAATTTTAGGGAAAAAGCTTTCTTAAGGGTGGTTATGTTAGAATTGACACATAAATCTCCATGCTATAAAAGCAACATCATTAAGAATAATAAATTATCCAATTTATTGGGACTTTATCCAATCTGGGACCTGTTGGTTCCGAGAAAGTGATACAGGTCTGTGAAAAAGCATGTTCCAAGGGATTTATGTATAACATCTTTGGGTAGAGCTAGAGAATCACTGTCAACACAAATATTTTGCTAATGGGCCTACTGGTAATAGCCCGACTTCTCAGCATCATCTTTCTATATAAAAGGTGTGTTTCTTTGTTAGAAAACATACCATATTCCATACCTTGACTCTACCTTCTAAAGTACAGGAATCTATGTTTATTTTATAAGATGCAGATTAGCCATTAGCAACAGCTGCTTTGGAGATAAAATTCAGTATACAGACAGTTCCCAGATTAAGGACATCCAATTTAAGGACAACTCCTAAATACAAATGGGCTGCCTATAACTAAAAGTTCAACCACTTGAGACTGTGTAGTCCTTTTAGGAACTGCTGTACAGATGGTTTTTAGTGGTTCCTGAAAACATTGTGTAGTTTCAGCAATAAGTCAGCTCAATAACACCATTGGCCATTTTTAGAATTATGCAGTCTGTCCAAGAGTTCCAATTTACATGCAAATTTGAGTTAAAGATATAACTGGCAACTGAACTAGCTCTTAACTAGGGGACTGCTTGCTTTCTATTATCCTTTATGATGCCATCCCTCCATCTAACATGCACTACCATTCAAGACTCAATTTATCGATTGCAGCCAATTAAAAAAAAATATGGAAGGAGTGAACTTCAAGTATAAAGCTTTGAGTTCCAGGACTTTCCTTTTCAGAGAGATTCCTAACCTTCCAGAGAAAATACAGATACCATCCAATGGAATCTAGAGGGGGGAATCTAATACATTCAGGTGGATATTGTAACCCAAGAAAGGGTATTGAGCAAGCTTTCCTATATCATCATCAAAACTAAACATGGTGAATGTATGTTTCCAGGCTTCCACTGCAAATCAGAAGCCTATTAATGTAAAATGAAAGGCACATAATCACAGTCAATGCACTTTTTAAAGAAATTACATCAGTGATACTGGAATGCAAGTTAGCTAGAATTAAAATAACCAATTATTTTAAAAATAGCTATTTCAGCTAACTATGAACAAATAAGTCTATCAATTTCTGCATAAAATATGTTTGATGCAGATTTAAACTAATCGTTTTAATAAGATGTTACTTATTTTTTGAAAGCAGTAGAATAATCCATGTTCTATAATTATATGTACAAACTGGCAAAAAAAAAAACAGAACATAGCAACACAGGTAAATCAAAGAACATCTAGAGTAGGGTTGTCAAACTCCTGGACCATGGGCCAGATACATCACACACTGGCCATGCCCAGTTTAGCGAAGGGGAAAGAAGTTTAGATATGTCACATGATGCAGCCGTGATGTGAATTTGTCACCCTTGATCTTGAAATATCACTTTTGCTAAAGCCTTTTACAACCCTGCAATATAAGTACTGTAATCTTTCATCACCCTGATTTTAGTGAACATGAAACCCCTCCAAGTAGTATAATACATAGTCTATACAAACACACCTTCCCCAAATATACTTACTTTAAATCTCTGTGATGACTGGCAATTAAATCTCTGTGATGACTGGCAATTAAGAACCAATATGTTATTATTTTATTAGTAATCATTTTTAGATGATATTGCTTCTCTTATCTCTAATCCTTAATAACACAGAAACACACTTCAAATCTGCAATACCATTGTATATCCCCAGAGCAGGCAAATTTACAAATTAAACACACAAGGATAGTAATTAATAACATTTTACTGAGACCTGTGATTTCTACATTATTTTCATTTAGTATATCATACATTGATTATCATATGCCTGCTTTTAAAGCGGTTTTCTACAGAAATATGATAGAAAGCTCATTACTTCAGTGTACTTGAACAAAAATAATGTACAATAGTACTCTCTTAAGAATGAACAAAAATATTTCTGGTGAGGAATTATATCAAGTGTACAGTTCTTAACAAATCCTTCCAAAGTAATTTGTTCAGCTATTCTGCAAGTGATTTCTTGCTATAGCATTGCTACTTACCTTTTCAAGAGTCAACTTCCTCAGCAATGGATGCTGAAATTTCAAGCACTACTGCAAAGCAATCAGAGTCCAACGTTTTGTGACACTGGTCAAATGTAGCTTTGCTACAATCTACTAAAGGTTAAACATTCTTATGATTTTTACTAGAATGATACATTAGTAAATAAGTAGCAGTAGTACAGTAATAGTAGTGAATCTGGGATGTGAAGTTTTTATTTAACTCTCCCCAATTTCAGCAAAAGCAGTTATAGGTTATGTGTAACACTTCTTTCAGATAGAATGGTAGTCATTTTGACATTTTAAAAAGCCTGAATGAATTATGATAGTTTTACTTTCCCACTTTCAACAATTCTCCAGACCAATAATTATTTTGCACTTGTTACATTCAAGCCAAATTTTGCTCTTTGTAAAGAGATGGTTATATCTTTGTAATCATAATTCTGGAAGACAAATTTTTAACTGCCCAGAATTACCCTGTGGTAACATGAGTGGGCAATAAACTTTTATAAATAAAATAAATAAAATGTCATCCAAAAACATGAAACCTCCATGAGACAAGTTGATCGACGGATAGCCAATTAAGAGTTATACAAAAGAAAGAAAAATAAGTTTTGTTGATACTCTTTATTTTGTATATTTTTTTCTCGATAAGCATGTGCTGCACAATCTCTTGTTTTGAGACTCTTGAAACTGGACATTTCATTTATCTGATACTTTAATCCAGAAGGATTTATATCCAATATTGGGTAAAAAAAATTTTTTTATTCTCACGAGGATTTTATTTTCCTTGTCCTAGGATTATTTTTCGCTATGTTCTATGGCCCAAGGCCTAATCCAACTCATTGGAGTTCAAATAAAAGTTCTTGACATAAGAAATATGAGTTAATCTTGCATCGACCAAACATATCCCTCTAATATTCAATCTGGAATACCAATACATTTTTCTAGAGACCGGGAGATCCCATGAGATGCAGGGGAGAGCAAAGGGAAATTCTGCTGCATAAAAAATGTACCCTGTCCATTTCTACTATGTAATCTGTAACTAAACCCCAACCATTATTTTGAATGTTAATCTGTACATTCAGTACTTACCGTCATGATTACAGACAACTATTGTAGCCACTCGATAGCAATTAGAGAACCAGCATTAGCTCTCTGGATCAAGCTTTATTAGCATATTTAACTGTTCAGTATATTCAGTAAAGAGAAAAAAAGCAAAGCTACATTGAGCCAATTAAATCAGCCATCCCTTTCAAATATCATCAGTCTAGATGTTATTAATCCTGATATTGAGAAGGAATAACTAAGAAATAGCCTGCCAAAAAATCAGCAGACACTGTTTTGGGATAACTCCCCCCACCCCATTCTTTTGCAACTATTGTTTTGGTCAATATAAAAGTTCCTTAATAATATCAAACTACTAATCCATCCGATCATTTTCAAGTTAGGAATTCATCAGTGCAAAATCCACAAGCAGGAAGCATTTTGTCTAGTTTTTGTGTGCATTTTGCTATTTCAGACTGTATTGACAATGAAATGTTTATACAGCATCTTAATAAGATAGCATATTCTCCCTGAAAGGTACTTAGCTACTATAAAAATGTAAAGTTCTGCTTTTACATAGCTGGATATATTTACATGTGCCTCATCTTGCATTAGTAAGATTGAACTACATATATAAGCAATTTATTATTTCCATCCTTCACCATCATTTGTAGAGTTTCAATTGTTAAAGAAAATGAAACTTACATTCATAAGAATTATAAAACCTGAATGAGTTTTGGAAATTTCTAAGTTTGTTTTCAAGAAAGAAAAAAATCCACCTGAGCAAAACTGTACAAAGCATATCCAAAAATTTGCACACTCTATATCTTAATGATGTCCTCCAATTATCCATAATCGAATGACAATAGTATAAAATATAAGTATTCATTTTGTGGAAAAGGAGTTGTTTAAGGGAGCTTCAATGTCTCATATTGAAATATGAACTGGGACATAATCTGATAAAACACAGAAGAGGTGTGCAAGTCATTAAAAAAAACATGTACACAATAGGCATCTGGCAGCATTTTCAGACAACTTTTAAAATTTATTCTGACATGCTATAAAGGAATAAGTTACACTGTTATATGAATCACCAGCAGTAAGAATATTTTTCAGCTGGATTGGAGTGAAAAGATAGCCTAAGGCAGTAACCAGTAACCAATGTGAGAGGCTGCCTGAGACCAAGAGTAAACCTGTCATATTTGTGTCACAAGAACTCGAAAGAAAATTCTTCCTTTTTAATACCCTTCATACCCTTTTCATTTTAAATCTGCAAAAAATAAACAGTATAGCCAATGCAAAGTTATGGCAGGATTTGTAAGCTGTTGCAATGGGTCTGAAAAGATTCCTTTATTTTCATCTGATCTCGTTACAGCAGACTGGGTTCAATGCAACAGATTATAAAAATGTAAGAGTGCCCCTCCCCATCAGGAAAACAAATACAAAATTTATTTAAAAACAAAAGTGAGGAAGAGTTACAACACTAGATCTAAAATAATTAAGAAACAGGACTGTTGCTTTAACAAATGATATTGTAACTGCCATTTAAAAAAAAGGTGGTGTCTAATTTAGTTTGCAAATTATCAAGGCAAATTAAAAAAAGATTCCTAATAGGAACAGTTTAGTTTTTAATGAACTTGTAAACAAAAATGCTCCCATTTCAAAATAAAAACAAAATCCCAGATCTTCTAGATGTTTACAGTGATTACATTTATCTAAGCAACTTTTACATAGAGTTTCAGTTGGAGGATGTTAACTAAATTTGTGACAAATATGCTGTTTCTCCTTTTTATACCAATAACATTATAGAGTTAATGCAAAGTCCTAAAGATAATCTAGTAGTCGCTAAATTTCTCTTAAGTCTTCACTTTAGATGCTGTTATTTCTATGCACAGGTAAGCAGGCAGAGTCTTTCATATGCTTAAAACTGGAATCTTTGGTTACTACCACAATAGCTGGCTTGTTACATCACTCAAGTTACCAGCAATTTTATGAATGCTTTAAGTGTACAACTTTCAGAACCAGGGAGGAATACCCAGAAGGAGTGCACAATTGTGAGCATTTACAATTATCGCAACTGTTCTGAAGACTTGTTCATGCCATTCTTCCAAAATAATGAGATCTCATAAGCAGTGTAGTTCAAAGTAAAAAGGTTACAAAAATTGGCATATGCACAATTCTCTCCACCACTTGTGTGTCAACCACTCGGTTAATTTTTCCACTTGAAAAAATGCAATAGAAAACTGGACACCATGTTCAACTATCTCAGTAATATTCACAATTACAGCTGCTACAACTCAGAGATGCAGCATCAATGGTGCTGCCCAGAGCCAGTTTATACTGAAAGCAAGTTCTTTACATCAAGTAGATGGTTGCCCACAACCACTGGTATGTGTATTTATGAACTAAGATTTCTAGGATTTGGGAGGTGATACATCCTGCTCCATTCAGCTCTGCCTCATCTGTTCTCTTCTTCATGCTCAAAAACCTGGAAAACAAACAAAACACTTTGATATTTGGAAAGAGCCAACCAACTGAGTGGAAATCTTAAAAGAGATTATGATTTCAATAGGAAAGAAATCTATGCCATTTGAAATTAGACTGATCTTCCATAAGTTCTTTATTCAGTTACTGACAGTACAGCCCCCAAGGTTGAGTGACCCATTTATGCACCAAGAGAAAAACATGCAAGAATTCTATTTTTCAGAGAAAACTGCACCCAGCTACCAGCTTTTTTGACACTGTTAATTTGGCAGCCATATCAAATTCCATGGAAGATCAATTATGCTCAGGCTGTCAATCAGTAAGTATTTTTAGTTGAGGATCCTTTTGAATTAATTAAGCATACTTAATTTTGCATATTGCATTTCAAATACTGCTCACAAGTTGATCAAGTCATGGTTTAAATATTTAAAAGCAGACTTTTCACATGTCTCCTATGTGTACAGAAGAGAATTATACTCCTAATATAGTTTACTAAAGGGCATATCTTTTTATGAACTACTGTATTTTTCGGAGTATAAATCACATGAAGTATAAAACGCACCTAACTTTTGGGGAGGAAAACAAGAAAAAAATCTGCCTCTGCCTCCTAGCAAACAGCAAACTGTACAGATGATATACAGATGTTTGCTGTGTATTTTTGTGCATTTGTGCCTGACCCATAGAAATAGCAAAGTATCAATGGATTGATAGTAGAAACAAAATTAGAAATGTATATATATAGTTTGATTTGTTAATTAGAATACATATAATATATTGAATGTTGAATGTTATTGTTAATCATATAAAAATGTTACAGAGTTGTTAAATTCACGATAGAGTTTTGTAAAATTAAAGAAAAAATAATAATAATAAAAAAAAAGAAATAGCAAAGAATTGGCGAAATGTACATTCTGGTAGTATATTAATGCCAGAATTTTCTTAAATATAGTCACACTAACCCCTCCCAATTATTTAAATAGATCTACTCCAAACATGACTAAGT
>JANHFT010007704.1:60049-78602 GCA_032467955.1 Pseudoxenodon macrops | reverse complement strand
CAGGATGCGAGGGGTCAGTAAATATTTTCACGGCCCTCTTTTTGACTCGTGCAGTGTACAGGTCTTCAATGGAAGGCTGGTTGACCATAATTATTTTTTCTGCAGTTCTGATTATTCTCTGATTATTCTATTCAAGAATCTAGTCAATTAACGATCAGCAGTAAATTCTATAAATTCTGAAACAGGATTCAGGGGGGAGGGCTGCACTTGGAGTGTTTGTGGACATGTAATGATTCTAGGCTGAGTTCTCTCTTGACTCCATGCCCATTCCTCTCTCTGCTCTTCTACAAATACGAATACTCAGATTGACCGTTCATGGAGATTCTCAGTCATCCAGGTCCAAGGTGCATTTTCAAGAGGTAACTTTACTTTCTTGTTTTTCAAAGAAAAGAAAACATTTAAAAAAAACACCAAGAAAGTCTAATTTCCTCTTGAAAAAACACCTTTGATTCTTTTAGGGCTAGCAGATCACAGCTGCAAAGATCCAGATGGCCACTAGATGGCACAAGGATGATAGCGAGGAAAAAAAATCTAACCTCTTAGTGCCATCTAATGGTTATCTATGTTTTGCATTAGTTATCATGGAATCATAGGGCTGGTAGGGACTTTGGATGTCTTCTAGTCCAACTCCCTATAGGCAAGGGACCTTATGAGGCAGTTTCAATCAATAACGTGTAGCTGTGTGCATGCAACACTATATCACATTTTCCAACTGAACTTTTCCAGTTCGTCTATTTATTGATTTATCTCCCCCAATTCATATATAGCTAACTCCAGGTGGCTTACAGCATTAAAAACCCACAACAAAACCTTAAAATGATGTCAGAGAGAGTCTGTCCCAGTGGGGAGGAGGAGTCAAACAGGGGATCAGTATGGAATCAACACTAGATACAAGAGGGCAAGGCCCGACCTCCCTTGAATGCCACTGAACATTATCTAGTCTTTGCCAGAGGCAAGCTGTCATAAAGCTGAAGACTGTTGTGAAATAGACATTGAGCAATAAAGTAGCTAGTTTACACACTACACGTGTGAGTCTGGTGGTTCAAGACCAACACATAAAATCCTACCTCTTCTCCCGATTGCAGCAGTAACACGATCAAATCAACCCCTTGATCCTTCTCCAATTTTGGTCACCAGGTCAGCTGACAAAACCACAAATTCAAGGCCTTTCATGACAGCAATAAGGTGGGAGCAAACCATACTTTAGAGGGAGCCAATGTTATATAGAAAAGAGGCCATGTCAACCTTCCCATTGGTACATGCAGCAAAGAGACTCCTGGGACAATTATTATTTTTAACCGAGAGTATAACTTTACTGATAAATCCATATAGGCACAATTAGAAAGCAAAAGCCAGTTCTGCCTTTTCGCATGAAAAGCTACATACTGTGTTTTCCCGAAAATAAGACCCTGTCTTATATTTTTTGAACCCCGAAATAAGCACTTGGCCTTATTTTCGGGGAGGTCTTATTATTTTGGGGCACGTGGAGCAACACGGGGCTCCTCTCGCCATCTTGCCTGATTTCCAGCTCTGTATCCCTAACCCAGGTGTCTGCAACCTTAAACACTCAAAGAGCCATTCAGACCCATTTCCCACAGAAAAGAAAACACAGGGAGCCACTTCGACATCACTGACTTCCACCTGTCACATGATCCCCCAAGCCACGCCCACCCAGCCGGTCATTAGGGCAGAGAACCGGTTGTTAAAAAACACCGGGAATCATAAAACCCTTTTGACATCTCTCCCTCGCTCCCTCTCTTCTTCTATCTTCCCCTCTCTCTGTATCTCTCTGTTTCTGCCCGGGCGCTACTCCATCCCCCGCCTTTGCCCTTACTTTCTCAAGCCAGGAGAGGAGTGACTGGGAGGGGAGGGAAATGGGCGGAGCCAGCCAGTGGTGGGATCACCCGACAGGGAGCCACAGCAGAGGGCCCAAAGAGCTGCATGTGGCTCCAGAGCCACAGGTTGCTGACACCCGCCCTAACCTTACCAAATAGATGGGACCAGCTGCACATGTGTTTAAATATTTTCGGGGAGAGCTTATTTTTTTGGGAGGGCTTATTTTCAGGGAAGCGCTCAAAAGCCCGATTAGGCTTATTATCAGGGGATGTCTTATTTTCGGGGAAACAAGGGTAGTTAAAAATCCCCCTTTCTCCCCCCTGGGCAACCCACTGTCCAGTGTGTCCACCAATCCAGCACAATCTCTTTGTTTTGGGGGAAAACTGCTCGGTTCAGAAAGCTCTCATCGTTTGACCTTGATGTGTCAAGAGTCTCCCAGGCCACAGACGGTGCACCTGAATTCCTCAATTCTCTCCCAGCCACCCATAAATTCCAATTATTCCTCCCCCACTCCTTGGCTTTTGTTATCTGGCTGAGACCAAAAGTGCAGAGTGAGTCAACAGGCCACCACAAAGAAGGCATTTTTTTCATGGTCCCACCAGATGTACTTTCCTAATTGATGGATCCACAACATGGTTCCATCTTGGTAGGTTGAGTAGGATGCAGGTTGTAATGGGGAACAGGCAGTCGTTCAAATAGTCTAATTCCCACGACTGCCTGTTCCCCATTACAACCTACTCAACCTACCAAGATGGAACCATGTTGTGGGTCCATATAGGGTCAGTACCCTTTACGGTACTTGGTATGATAAATTTTCAACAGATTTCTACATGTTCACAGTGTTTATTCCCTGCGACTTGAACAAGGGCGATGTATTCTTAAAACACATACAGTATGTGTGTGCTGGGATCACACAAATTGTTATGCCACCTTTGTTTTTCCATGGTGTACAGTATTTCATTATCTATAAATATTTCCTAGAACCTAGGAATTAGAATCTGGAACCAGAACCTAGAACCAGAACCTGGGAACCTAGAATTGGTATGGTAGATGCAACTGGTTTGGTTCAAATAATGTCTTAAGTCATCATCTCTGGCTGACAAAACATGACAATTAGGCGCATGCCACATGCTAAGCTAAAACCGAACACATTGCATTTATGAGCTAAGCATGTGCTTGGAATGTAGCCTCTGTAAATCAGGTTTTACATTTTTCATTCAAGGTCTCTGTTGTCGATGATTATGATGATGGTGATAGTGACGAAGATGAAAGGATAATTATTACTCACTGCATTTTCTACATTTCACTGGTGACTTCATTATTTCCTCTTTCTAACCTCCCTAATTTCCAGCCACGGGTATGTGTTTATGTGTACCATAACTCAAAGTAATGCTTCATGTGTATCTGATACATGGGCTGCAGTCCATTAAAGCTTATACTGCAATAAATGGCTTAGTCTTTAAGATGTCACAAGAAATCTGGTTACTTTTCACCGTAATAGAGTAAGCACCAGGAAATCTGTAATTGCTTTGTGATGCATGGAACTAAATAAAGCAAGTTTTCTAATGTAAACAGCTGCTGTTCTCTCAAAGAAAAAGAAAAAGAAAGAAACATAAAATCCATAGCTTAAGAGCCACAGACCTCATTGCTGCTTTGATGCCAGAGGTGCAAATGACCTAGGGTGAGACTTTAAACTTAGCAGCAAGATTTAATTTATTCACTGGGGATTCGCTGAGATAATACTAATTACTCCACACTAATATGGCATGTTTGAAAACATAATCCAGATTTCTGTATAGGAACTCACTGCAATGCATCCATTAGCCTAGAACCATTAGTGAGGTGTGCTTTTGTCATTGGCTGCACCGTTTGCAATTTGTATTGTGAACTGTAAATTAATACCCTGTTCTTTACAACTTTAATTAAACCGAGTAAGGAGAAATTTCCTAACAGTGAAGACAATTAACCAGTGGAACAGCTTGCTTTCAGAAGTTGTAGGTGCTTGATCATTGGAGATTTGTAAGAAACGACTGGACAGCCTCCTGTCTGAAATGCTATAGGGACTTCTCCTTGAATAAGGGGTTGGACTAGAAGATCTCCAAGGTCCCTTGGTCCTATTCTGATTGAGTCCATGTTCACAAAGAGAGCACTGTTTCCTTCTGGCAAAAGTTGGGTGTGTAAGCCAAGTGGGAAAAGAACTCTATAGCTCTGGTATGGAGAACAATCAAAACCCCCACATCTAACAATTTTTCAGTGGGTGGAATTTTCTAAAACGGGATTCCAGTAATGGGGAAGTTAATGGTCTACTAACTTCAGTGCTTTCTTGTTCCTAGAGGATTTGCTAATTCCCAAATTACTCTGTTCCCCAATGATGTCATTGGACTGGCATCCCCAAACTCTCTACCTGCCAGGTGCAAAGAATCAGGAGCATATATTAAGTTGTGGTTCAGACGTTTTAATTGTTCAAGCTTATACAACAAGAATCTAGTCAACTAAAGTTGAATGCTAAATTTGCACCAGATAAGGGTCAATGGAATTCAAGGGGAATTGGACTTAGACCATTTGTGAGAACATAACGATTCTAGGCCGTTGACTTGTTTAACTTCGCCTCCCAGCTCTGCCTGCTCTTTTTTGACGTCACCACCTAGAATATGTGTTGTATAGCTATTTAAAGAAAGCATATTGTCTATGGCACGCATTTCCCCCCCCCTACGTATTTTGCATTCTGAGTCTCTGAATAAATAAGCAGCGGTATCGAAGGTGTCAGCATTAACCTTATTATAGCCTCTATGTGACATATCAAATTAGAGATAGTGTGAGTTATTCTATCTCCTCGTGCTTACTTCAAAATAATATTAAAGAAATGGGTGGGTGATTGGGAAAATGACATTCCGTGTTGCAAATGGCTATGATTACCTATCACATCACTTTCCCAAGTTTATAGGACAACTCCGTATAGTTGTAGAATAAGCTATATAAGATTCTGGTTCAGGAATACCCCAAAGCATCAGGCCAATATATTCCAAAGAATTACAGACTTGTAAGGGACTTGAAAGTTAACTAGTTCAATCCCTAAGACAATGGGTGTCATGTTCCTTTTATATATGGTTAAGTCTTCAGAAGTTTGATTTGGAACAATATCCATACTCGCAATAATACTGAAGATCCTTAAAATAATGGCAGGCATTCTAGGATATCTGCTCAAGTAGAAAAGCAGAATATAAAACAAATATATGTTAACAGCTGTCCTGTTTATTCTATAGAACTAAAACATATCGTTTCTCTCCATAAAACCCTTTAATCATTTTGAGTCTTTATTATGTACATGAATTTGTATTGACCATAGAAAAACAACTTATTGTTAATCATGTCTAGTCTACGTATTGTTGTATATTAAAAGAACTTAAATTTCTGTTATTAATCGTGTCATGTTAAATGATCAATACACTTCCACAGACCTATTGGAGAAATTTTAAAATAGGAGCATCTGTGGCCTGCATGCACCCTCCCATTCTCAAATCTGCAACTATATTTCCAACTCTCATCCTCAAAATAATGTGGTTAAACTTGTTTTCCCATAGAAAATGAGGTTAAAAAAAAAAGTGAAGTACACCTCTGATTGGAGTATTTTATTCAAGAAGGATGAAATAATAACAGTAGAAATAAATTGCTGTTCAACAGGTATTCTTCTGTAATTGCAAGAAGCAGCATCTTTGAAATGTTTGCATTATACTCTCATAGTTGAATCTTTGTACAAATATGCTTCATTGAAGGACTGAATGAAAGGTTAATTTTTCTTCTTTAGCATAGCTTCAATTTACCATCTTTTATTAGGCAGTTACAGCCATAAAAGCATTTTGGGACAGCATGGTATACAATATATGTTAATGGAGTTCTAACAAACCAAGTGAGATACAAAAAGGACAAAGCAAGGCTATCCCTCTGTTTATCTATGTTTATTGCTGACTGGAAACCACTTATATTCATTTGCACAAAACAGAAAAAAATGAACTTATGATTTATTTCTTTGACATTAGAAAAAATAGACAATAGAAAAAAACAGCTTTTTTGTAACCACTGAATAAGAGGTAATTTTGTAATTGTACTTATATTTGCTGTAAGGGAAATCAGAAGTTACTACTTTTTCTTTTTCTTTCATGTGTCTCTTTTCCTTTAATTTATATTAGTTCTTATTAAATTTTCTTTTCAAAACTCTTAAAACTTTTATAAACAAGAGTTATTGCAGCTATTCTTTTGAATTTAAGATTTAATACAACAAATAATATGAAATATGGAATAATATTTAATACTCTGTATTTCATGATTTGATCCACAAATCTTGTGCTATTCAGTAGATAATCTCCCATTCATAATATTTTTTTCGATTTATCTAACTCAAATACTCACCGGAGCACAGGTATTATAAAGTTAGTAAACTTTATAAATATTTGAAAACAGAAAGCAAACTACATTTCAGGGAACTTCAAGTATTCCTTACCCAAGCAGAGTATTTGCACAATTTACATACCTGGTCTGCTAACATAAGTACTGTTTTCATTGTGAACCTCCGAGAACAGAAGTTGAAGAGATCTTCAAGACTAGGTCCAAGAAGATCCATGACTAGAACATTATAATCTTTTTCTTGACCATACCACCTGCAAAGAAACAGAAATAATTATTAGTGTTAACCTAGATACAATTAAATAGCATTAATTTGTTAAAGGTGACTTCAATAATAAAATACAGTGTAGTTTTCTTAAAGTTTTGAACAATCCAATTGCTGCTAATTTATAGCGTAGAATATGGTTCCCACTAGCACATGGTGCAACAGACCAGTATTAACTTTCCATAGAATTTAATGATTAATACAAGGTGTCTAATAGTTTTCCTTGTTTGGTTTTGCCTTTGCCTTTATAAGCAGTGAAAAAGCCAAGAATTATATATATGTTAATATATATATACACAGTAGCATGCCAATATTGCAACTTGCATCAATGCTATAGTCTCAATTATCTGGATAATTCAATTATTTTATAGATAATCTAATTTTGAATTAGATTAAATTACTTTAAAAGCTTTAAGCTTAAAAAAAATAGGCAAATGGTATTTTGTAGTCAGGAGGCTAGTTTATTTCATTATCATATAAAGCAACAATATATGTATGATGACTTAAATAATTCCTCATCCTGCACTGCAAATCACATACTGAATATAAAACCTGATTATATGTCTCCAAAATTCTTTTCCACTTTGTTTGTATTTTCAAGTTGAGAAACAATACATCTTCAAAAGTAAGGTCCATACTGCTTTACTCCGCTACAAAAAGCATAGACAATATATGGTGCTGTATATACTGGAGGATTACAATTACTAGTGTCCATTACTGTAGGACAGCAGAGGTCCCACTATCCTACTACTTTAAAATAAATTCTGAAAAAAGACAAATAATAGTAGTGGTAGAATCTGCACAAGAGGTATTAAGCAGTTCGTTAATGATCAAAAGTGAAATATTTTTAGAGACGAAATAGAATTATTTTAAATTAGGCTGTGAAAAATAACCCCACGCCCTTAAATGGCCTAGCAGGAAGTAAAACAAGGTTTCCTAGCTCAAGTCCATCATTAAATACTATACCATCAAGATGGCATAAAAGCAATAATTGGACTCTATGATTTGAGGAGTCCTTGGTGCTCTCTGAACCTGGTTGTTTTCTTGCAGACATTTCATTACCCAACCCATGCAACATCAGGACTCAATCCAAACTTCTTTTGAATATGAAAAAGATTTAGCCAAAAAAATGATCAGGCTCAAATCATTGTATTTTGGACATGTTATACAAAGACCTAGCTTTATTGAAGTCTATAGTGCTAGGAAAGATGGAAGACAAAAGAGGATGCCCAGCAGCAAAGTGGATGGATTTAGTCAGTGGTAATGGGTACACGATTGGAAGATCTGAAGAACCAAGTTATAGATAGATTATCCTGGAGAGAAAAACTATTCATTGTGATGAATATAGGGGTATGTATATACATATTCATATTTAGAATAAGAAACTTTATGCAGAAAAGAGACATAAATCAAATCAATCAGAAGCATAAAAGAAAAAAGAAAAGGGGACATAGCTAAAACCATACTAAAAAGTATGGAGAAGTACAATTTATTATACTTCTCCATACTTTTCTAGCCTTAACAATTATTCTTGCTACCATATACTCATATATCATTTCATAGAAATAAAAATATATTCTTAAAAAATGGCATGCTACTGACAACCTGAATGGAAAAATGGGGAAAAAATGTAATGATTTTTTTTTTAATGTGGAAAAGTTCTTCCAATGGAACCTGCACCAAATGCAAATCTGGGGAAATATAATAAATCTTAAAAATTAATATATTTTATCATTTAGAATGAATCCGTTATTTTAAAGTACTACTTTATCTATGGTTTTTGCCTCCCCCAAATGTTTTCAAATAAACCATGAATAAAGTATTAGGCAATTGCAATTTGCATTGTAAAGAAACACATCACAAAAATCTATAGCATATACAATCTATATACATTGTATATACTGTTGAACAGAAATGAATACCACAAATGGTGTCCTCAAAAAGAATGGATGCAAAATTAATCAATGCTATGAAAATGCTGAAAATGTTAAAGGGGCAATTTCTAGTATAACTAGAAAAATGTTATGGCATGGATGCGATTTACTTTTAGAATACAAGACCTGTGCAGTTTATTCAACACATGTGCATCTACGCTATGTTTAATAAAAGAAAGAGATGTTGTTCCATACAAAGGGGAAAGTAGCAAAACTGACAAAAGTAGAAAAATCGAATCAGATTAGCTTATTTAGTATGCCTGGGAAAATATTTGGGCAGTATTTTAATTGAAAAGTATAAAAAGTAGTGATGAACACAACTTGTGACATGCAGTAAGGCTTCATATCAGGCATATATTTACTCTTCAGCAGATCACCAAGAAATATATAAATTGAGATAGTTTATACATCTGTGGATTTAGAGAAGTAAAATGAATGTATAATCTTTGTGTGGCCATGGGATTGAACAGTATAAAACCAGCTCACTATGGAATGCTTAGCAAATGGTTCAACACTGGTTGTTTAATGAAGTATTTCTCAATCTTTTTTCATCCATGACTTTGTTTTTCTCCTGTGGCTACTCGTCTAGGTCTTATCAATGGAATAGATTGCCAGTTATACACCTGACTTTGCTTTTCTATGGCCATCTCAGTATTGCCTGCATTACATGTTTTTCACTTGTGATCCACTTGAAATATCCTAGCCTCCCCCTCCCCCTCCCTATCAGAATTGGAAGGGACCTTGAAGGTCTTTTAATCCAACCTGTTGCTCAAGCAGGAAACCCTATAACATTACTGAGAAATGGCTGTCCAACGCCTTTTTAAAAACCTCCAATAATGCGAACACCTCACAACTTCTGGAAGCAAGTCGTTCCACTGATTAATTGTTCTAACTGTCAGTACATGTCTCCTTAGTTCTAGGTTGGATTTCTCCTTAAAGTTTCCATTCATTGCTTCTTGTCCTGCCTTCATTATTAACAATGGCAAATAGTATCCTTCCTTAAGCAGATGAAGTGCTGAAGGCTTCCAGGAACTGCGAAAACCACCTAAAACAGGGCTTTAAGAGTTAAAACAGATTTAGCATGAACTGCTTGTCAAATTTTGTTCACATGATCACAGGGATGCTGTAAGAGCTGGAACTTTGAAGACCAGTCTCTTTGTTCAGTGAACTGTTGTTGAACAAATAGTTGTAACTCAAGGAATCTATATAGAAAAACTGATCACAATAACATTTTGTGTTGATGAATAAAAATTGTACATGAAGGCTGTAATTTTTGGTTAATTACTGCTTCTGTTGTTTGCTCTGGATTGTTTTTAAAAAATATGGCTAAGATATAAAAACACTGGGGACATATAGGTTCAATCTATCCTCAGCCACGGATGCTCAGGAGAGTCAGGATAATTTCAGACCAATAAATTTTTCAGACCAACCTATATATAACTATAATGAAGAATAATTGGAATAGAAAACAGGATATAAAATGAATGACTAAATATTTAGATCAACAGCCTTAGAAATTCACAAGATTTACAGTAATATGAGACATTCCCAGACTATAGATCAGCATAGTTTTCTCTCACTATCTAAATATGCCCCAAGACCATAAAAATGAAGAATATAACAGAATAACAGAACAGAAATATTCTATAACCTTTTGATCAAGAGACTCAGAATTGGACTTTTTCAGCAATAGTACTTATTTAACTAAATAGTAACATACAATGTTTCAGGAAAGTTCTTGTTTACAGAAATGTAACAGTATTTTGATGGTTTAGAGAATAGGATGTAAAGTGGAGAACAAAGCAGAATATTCTGATTATGTCCTGTGAAGCCTGGCAGACGCCCATCACCTGGCCCTCTACTAGTATTTAAGAGCCTGCAAGCAGTGGGGTAAAATGTGGCTAGAGCCCAGCAAAAGTGAATGTTGATATATGGGAAAATGTTTCCTTTTTGGGAAAGAGTTTTTGTTTTTTAGAGATTTTGAGTGCTTTTATTGTTGAAGATTTGGCACATGAAATGGACAGCCACATGTGTCTTTTAAATAAACCCCATAATTCAGAAGTTCTAAGTTATAAATGCAATTTTACAGTTGTTATAGCTCTGTTATTGTCAGATTTTGTAGGATCCAACTTTTCCAAGTGCACCCTAAAAATATGACATAAATAATGGTCTTTTCCAATACATTTTCTATATAATCCTCTTCCCCTAACTATGCATTATTACACATGCAGCTACAAAAATGGATTAATTAGATAAAGGGGTTTTAGAGATAAAGAGATTAAATTCTGGATTCTTTAATCATACAAACTATGAGAAGTGTTCCACCTGTCAGCTGTGAAAAGGAGAAGAGTTACTGGATTGAAGCAGATTGTTAGAAATGTGGACACAATAACACTGTTACTTTGATTGGTTGAATGATATTTTATGATACTAACAGGATTTACTGCTGGTTTGGCAAATTGTTCTGGAGTATCACTGAAAAATCCTGGAAAACGAATGAAATAAATACTGTTCTACGAAGTATGGATTTGACTAAAAAAAAAGGGGGGACAAAAAAGTTGGGTTGTTGCAAAAAATATAGTTGAGTCTTAGGAAAGTAGAAAACATTAATTAGGGCCAGTGGAGTGACTATATTGACTGTTAGGTAGAGATGTAATTACTTTTATATATGAATTTTGTTGTTTGGATTTGTATGGCTTCAATTGATGTACTGCTTTACTGTTTTATATTTTTAAAATAAAAGCCATCTGGATGTAAGCCATCCAGAGTCTTTATTGGGATGTATAGCTATGTAAATTTCATTGATAGATGATACACAGGCAATAGACAAGCATACAGACAGGTAAGCTCTCTAGGCAAAAGGAGTGGCATATACATTTACTAAATAAATCGATACTATGATCCTGGTTAGTTAGATATTTCAATTGCCTCGGAAAACCAGCTCTTAACTCTTTTGAACATTGGGACAATTTCCAATTTCATAGATATTGATAAAGCAAATACAGAGTAATGCCCTAGTATTTATTTAACTGTTCTGTCTTCTTTAGATTCGTAAATGAAATTTCACCGATATGTTGGTCAAGGATTTTGTAGTTTGTATGGATGATACTGTGTTTTTCAGAAGACCAATCTCTACATTCTAAGTATGTCAGGCATGTGTCATAGCATCCATGCAAAAACAAAGTTATACGGTACATTTCAACAAACTGCATTTAATACTAGACTAATGTTGGCTCAACATGCGTGAGCAGCAGGCTGGTGTGCCGCTCAATTTGGGAAAGGGAACTCCACAGAAGCTAAGGAGAGGGTGGAGGCAGAAGAGCTGTTGAACCGGATTCACTTACAAGATCCACTTCTCAGGTTTCAGATGGATGTCTTCTAAGCGCTACAGACTGATTCCTCTCCTTTCTCTGTGACTAAAGATTTTACAATGCTTGCTTTTCCTTTCAGGGAGATAGATTGCAATGTTATCATGAAAATGAGACTACAGGATATGGTGGGGGGTGGGAACTGTTCAGAAGATTACATCTTCTACTTGAAAGTTTTGATGGCCAAGAGTGAGAGTACATTTTAAAGACATGTTCACCTGTGGTGTTTGTTACCAAACCAAGTACACTACTGCTAAACTGAGCAGTTAGTTTCAACCACTCCACTCATTTGTAGGACCACAGATTCCTGAATTATATTACTGATATTCCAGAAGTGCAAATATTTGGTGGTAATGGATCTGTTTAGTAATATGGCTGATTTTGTTTCATGTACACAGTACCAACTGCTATAAATATTGCAAAAGCCTTTATAGACATTTTTGGTATGCAGCTAGTCCTGGCTTAAACCCCTATAATAGCAATACAAAGGCAAAAAACACTATTCTAAAAGCCTTCCAATATTCAATGAAATGTCCTTATTCCTAGTTATGGAAAGGATCATCATTTATGATAATTTTTTCAGCATTTTTCAATTTAAAACTTTATTTACATCCCAAATATGTAACGAAAATTATATCAGACAATAGTTATAAAATTTATTAATCTATACTGACAAATAAAACAATTCTACTACACTACAGTATATAAAGGCAACCAAAACAAAGTTAGACCTCACATTTCATTTTTATTTAGGTATAAAACATGCCATTTTGTTACAAAAGTATTTGTCACTGGGTGCATCTCTTACTTTTTGCTAAAATTACCATGTTACAATCTTGTTTTTAGATTTAATTTTGATGTTTTTCTTATTAGCTTAGATTGTAGCTTTCTAATCCTTATTAAGTTTGCATTCTCAATTATCTTAGTTAATTAACTCCTAATGTTGACATGTTAACTTAATCTTTTTGGCAACATGAAAATGTCAATGTCATCTTTGCGGTGGGGTCTTACTTCTCTGTTTTAGCCTATAGCACTAGTATTTCCTCTTGCCAAAACGCTAATCCCTGAATTAGGACATAAACAACGTTCAGAGTATCAGAATAATATTTCAAGAACAAGGACTGTTAGAAAAAGGTTTCATAGATATAACTTCATGTGTTGTTTTCTGAATTCTAGTTTTTGACATACGAAATGCACAAACTATTTCTGTACTAATTAGGGACCAGAACATTAAGCTATGCCAAAAAAAAAAAATTGCATCATGGAGAGGTTCTATTCAGAATTCCAGCTAGCCATTCCAGGATGTTCCAGTCTATATCCCATTCATTCTATTTTATATTTTCTATGTGCCAACTCTAACATCTTGTGGTCACCAAAAATGTTCAGTTCTCATTAACTTAAATGACAAATGTTCTGATAGAAAATGTTGGTGCTTAATAAGCAATGACAATGCAGTTTTATCCTGATACTATATTGCCACACAATTTCAATAACTGCAGTTTAGTGAACTCTTTTATTCGCAATTCATATGTGGAAGGAATCACGTGTGGTACAATTTAGGACTGAAAATGTTATTTTCAGGTTTTCACTGGAATACAGATTTACAGAATACACTTTGTATTGCTCATAAACAAGTTTGCAATTTCCAAATTATGGTGCATAACATTCTGGAAAAACTATCAATGTTATAGAAGAGATTCTGCTGTTTCATTTCAAGTAACTGACAATGCAAAATTATTAGCATCACTGAAGAAGCAAACTTTTGCTATTCTATGTTAAGTATATTCTCTTTGATAACATTATCAACAACCAAAAATAAATGCTTACCTATCTGTATTTCATTATAGCTGATTACATAAAGCCCTCTAAATCATCTTACAAAAATGTAAACAATATATAGCCTAAACACAAATATCGAAAAGAATTAAAACTAACCAATAATGCCTAAAATATTTTAAGAATTTAATATCTATATAACAAGGATTTATCCATATTCATCCAATAATTGTCTGCATAACTATGAATTATATTTTTTAAGCTGTCAGCACCTATAAGAGGAGAATCTCAAGAAAATGTTATATAGGATACACAAGGGAAAAAAGCACAAATTCATTGTATAAACTACAATCTTGAGTTTCCAAGTGTACCAATAGTATGCTTTTGTTTTCCTTCTTCTAACTTCATCATACCATATTAATTTTTGGAAGAATTGCAAACATTTTTTGTCAGCATAAATGTTAATCAAAGAACTGAAAATTCATCTCTAATGGTATGTTAGATAACTGAAACAATACAGTCAATTTGGCCATTAAACCAAATCATAACAGGCGTTTTTCTCCATGCCTGAACTGAATAATCAGCTCTAACAATCCTGATTCACATATCTTTTTAAAAAAAGTAAGATTTCTTTATTAAATAAGCTAGAGTGGCTGAGTCCTAACATCATGCTATGCCACAAACCACGTTTTATAAACCACAATTTTATATTAAAATAAACTATAAAACTGACAAAAATGTTTTATCTTTGTGTACATAGAAGTGCAAATCCACTCAGTAAATGTTACTAATGATATTTATTCAACATTTAGAACATAGACAAAATTATACAATATTAAAATTTAGTCTTGGTTAATTCAATGCTAAGTATTTCTCTAAGCAACTGGATATTTTTCAGTTATCATGATATAAACATTAAGGCAAAATCTCACCTAGATTTACCAAGACTAGACATACTTAAGACAATCTCATCTTTACAGATCACTTGATCTGACAAAATTAAACACTAGTTTAAGTACCATACTTCATCAAAGCATCCCATATTTTATTGTGACTGTTTCAGCATCATAAAATAGAAACAAAGAAAAAAGTCCCTAGCACCCTTCTTTTCACCTCAGAATTGCAAAACCAGAAAAAGTAGTTCTATGTTGAGTGCTACAAACAAGCCAGACAACCCCCCAAAAAAAAATCCCAGAGAAAGTACTTAACCGTTTTTAGAAAACTCCCATTATGGAAGTATGTTTCATCCTCCCTCTATACTGTCTTCCAGGAATTCAAGTACAATGCATCCTTTTTTTTCCCCTTTAGAAGATGCTTAAAGAAAGGATTGTAAAATAAATCATCAGCTTCTTTCTTAAAAAGTAAAAGCACCAGAAACCTTACTCTGAGAGCCAGTATACTAAAGTGGTTAAGATCTGGATTAGGCATGGAGATCCAAATGTTAGTCTTCATTTAGGCACAAAAGTTAGTGGATGACCTTGGCCAATCACTTTCTCCTAGTCCCCAAAGAGCACCAGTTCTGTGACAAGCTGGCTTCAAAGTAAACCCTTCATCAACTAATGCACTGATGGCTTTGTTGTGGGAACATACACAAAGCAACCAAGCATATCTAGCAATCAAGCACGACAAATGCTAAAAACAACCACCATTGGGTTGCAATCTCCCATATATTCTTTTTCAAATCAATTATCACCACCAAGGCAGGAGATAATTCATGCGGAAAATGAAGGCCACTCCAAGAACTCACACTGGATTTGTTTCAAAGTAAACCCCTTCTTAATTTAAATTGTGTATGCCTAAATCTACTCATGCCCCAAAGTCAGCAACATTCTTCCAGGATCCAATATTTAAAAGTTTACCTACAGATTAGCTCCTTTTACTTCCTAGCACCTGGCAAGATGATAAAAGCAAAGAAGAAGAAAAAAACGTAATTTCTACCTAGTAGAACATTAAAGGCAGGGAGGGAACTATTGGTCAGGAAAGGCCCCATCCTGAGAAACACACAAGAAAACAGCTGTCCCTGATTGCCAGCATTTGCACCTTACAAGTAAACTGCATTTTACAGCAGAAGCAATAAAATACATAAATAATCATAAAGTCGTATTTACATACTTACTGAACAAACAATTCTTGTTTTTACACTTAAAGGGCTAAAGGACAGAATAACAGTAAAAAGCAAAATTCACAAGTTTGAACATCAGTTTACAGCAAAATGCACTTATTAAATCAATACTATGCAAAATATAAACAAAATACACATGTCAATCTGCCTAGCAAGCTAATTAGCATAGTATTTTGAATTTTAAGTATATCTGAAGTCACCACAAAGATGCACAAGAGACTACAGAGTGCAATTAAGATAACATATCAGCAAGCCAATCATAACTTCCGTTTTGGCCTTTCAAAATGATCACATAAACAAAAACTGCTTTTGAGCCTATGTTCAAACAACCAAGCAAATCAGTGGGCCAATCAAACTTGCATTATACTGATATTTTTTTATTTACATTTCATCTTGTTTTTCTAAGAAAGTTATATGTGTAATAAAGGTACATGAACTCCAACTTCCTACGGGAATCTTTAATCAAAAGAAAGCTCCCAAAAACAGTGGTTCACTTTCTTGACAGTTGAGGAAATACGTTCCTTAAAATGCTTCCTGCTTTGTCCCAAAACTTCACCTCCAGATCACCCTACTCAGTCTAAGTCTAAGTCAATAGCAATAGGGGCACAACAGGTCCTTCCAGCTCTACCAGCCTAGAAAGGAAAATTCAAAGTATAATATTCCATGCTGAAAGACAAAACACTCTTCCACTCAAAACAGCCATGCTTGTTTTGTATTTGAACCAAAATTTAGTGAAAAAATGTGTTTTATTCTGAGTCTAAAAATGTTTTTGTTCATTCTTTTTCAAAAGTATTTTTGTTCCATTCTAAATGTATTAACAAAGACTGTCACAAAGTCTTTGTTAATAGATGTACATTTATCAAATCATATGTTTTATATACTTTTTAAAACGTATATAAGCATTTAAATATTAATTTACATTTTAAGTCTACACCACAAAAAAATCAAGGCAGCTAAATGATTTACATGCCTCTGCAATTTTTCTTGCAAACTCTGTACTGCAAATCCAAACTTATTTTTAAACAAAATCACCTAGCTACAGAATGATTATAATTATATTTAACATAGGACGGGCCTGAACAGAACATTTTACCAAAAATTAATAACAAAAGACAGAACATAAAAATCTGTTACACAATACACAAAATTTTATCATCACAATTTAGTGTAATTACAGCTGAGTTAAAGGAGGGAGTAGTTGCTTCATATGAATGTGTCATCAAATAATCCCATATTCATTCTGTAAAAGACAGAGCTTTATGTCATAATACTTCCTTGCAGTTTATGAATTTCACAACTATACAGCCTCCTCTAAAGGCAAAGACATCAATATTTCCTACTGTAGTTTAAAATGACAAAGGTTATTTATACACAGAAAATTCAGAATAAATCTAAGTAGCAACTTTTTAAAAAGTCAAGATTTGCCAACACGCACGCACGCACACACACACAGGTATAAGTGACACATAACACAATATGTACATGAAATAAAAACTCTTTCACAAGATTTTAGAAAAATTTGCACTTTCTTTAACAATCTGCATATTTCCATGTGTAACATACTAGCAATATTCAATATTAAACCCCAAATATTTCTCTTGAGATACCTATGGTACAGATCAACAGTTGTAAAAGTTTCAGTCACTATAAAGTATTCTTATGAAAATATTCCTTGAATCTTTAATGCATTTCCCTTATCTAGATATTAAATTCTTTCCAGTTCCAAAATCAAGCATTCAAATATATCTCAGAATAAGATTCTAGAAAAGTATTGATCTTCAAAGAGCAAACAAGAAAACAGCTGCTTCAACAAGAGTATATAATTAGTTCAGTGATGTATGGACTTCTCAGTAACAGAAAGGGGCTTCCACGTATCTCCTCTCCCTCATCTTCACAAGCCCATTTTTCTGAATATCTCATTAATATTATTAAAAGGGAATAGAAAGAAAGAATATGCCCTACTTCTCAGGAATGTTAAAGTACTGACATCCGCCATTTTCTCAGCAAAGGAGGAAGACATGTTGGAACAAAAACACAAAAGAGAGCAGCCATTTCTATTGGTACATCCCAGGAGTTGCCAGCTACCCCCCTGTATTTCAGAAAATGATCAAAGAATTTAGCTGCAGGGTTGGGGGGGTATTAAGGCTGGGGGGAGTGGACATATGAAGCAGCCAAAAGAAAAAAAGCTCTCAGTATCTTTTATCCATGTAGTTTATCAAAACACTAGGTAACATATAAACACTTCTTCTAACGCAGAACAAAGTAAACTGATCCTTTAAGAGAAAAGTAGTAAATATTCCACCTGCCTAAAGCTATAGTTCTTACCTTATATGAGGGATGCCAACTCCCCCTTGAAGAATCTTGTATAGTTTGCTTTCGTATAACAGCTGGGGATGCCTGGCCTTCTGTGATTCTAACTTCACAGCTACTTCCTACAGTGGAAAAGGAGACATGGGGGTCAACAGTCCTACTAATCAGGACTACATCTCACTGCTTCACAAAAACGGAGAACAGGGGAAATGATTTGTATCATCCCCAGGATTAGCAACCTCTGCAAATATATTCTACACAATATTTGTACAGAAATCCATTCGCAAAAAGAATGATATTGGGCACCTAAAGTTACTCTGGAATATGTTAAATTCGTATCCTATTGCGAGGGAGGGAGGGAGAGGGGACGACAAGATGAGGATGACAACATGAAAAAAACAAGCGCAATCTTTCTACAAGAGCGTTTTTACTGGTTTTACTACCAGAAAATAACCAGAGCGCCTATGCGTTATGCATTTATTTACTTCATACATCAACGGGGGGGGGGCATTTTGTGTGAAAAGGGGCACTTTCCCAATCC